>QLOM01017882.1:0-10462 GCA_003313785.1 Termitomyces sp. MG148 | reverse complement strand
CCACGTTCACAAATTGGAGGCGTATTTCGACTACGTTTGCGATGAGATACTGCAAGGACACTCGACATATTGGGATACAACCCTTCCATAGTTCCAACCTCAAAATCATTTTATATGTTCTTATTCTTTCCATCCCGTAGAAAAATATAATAATACAAAAGTATACAAAAGGACTGTTATTTTGATTGATCGACTAAGACATGGAAATCAATGAATGCATATCAAGTTTGATCTCGGCGTCCACGAATGCGTGTGCTGTCGGGACAATGAGGATGCATCTGCAAGAGAAGGTCATCTCACACTTACTACAGGGACCACTGACGGATAGGTGTGCTGTTGGGAACGTGAGCGTATGTCCACGACGAGGGACCAGGCAAGACCCACATGGTACGTCGACGACAATAAAGTTCTGAATAAGTTTGCCGCAATGAAAAATATCGACGCGATGCATTGTCCTGTGATTCCCGTTCTGAAGATGTCTGTTGCAATGAGAAGTAACACCACGAGCTTCCGTCGATTAATGCAAATACTGTCCAGGACATCAGTGAAACGTCATGAACTCACTGTGCCGCGGCTGTTAGAACTTAATCTTGTTCATTTTTCAAGCATTCTTCGAAGCGATGAATTTGCCGCCAGAGATTCTACATGAAATTATTTTGGCATCTCTGTCTTCTTCATTGACCAAGTCGGAAGAAACAGGCGTCTCAACAAAGCACAATTGGGCATCCATTGAACCACTTACCCTCGCTTCAAAAGCATATCGATACCAGACACTGGATGCATGGTTTCGAACGTTCTATGCAAAGACTCCCTCTGATATCGTCGATTTCGAGTCAATTTTCGCAGAGATTTCCGGAGTGACAAGGTTAGTACAACTTCCATTTCATCACCCATCACTGACTAGAAGGATCACCAGAGAACTTCACTGTGTGCAACCGAACACTCGAAAGTCTTCCGTATGGAACCTCAATAGATTCAAGTATCTCAGGAAAATAAGACTTGATTGGTTGTCACCTTACATGACGCCCCACTATGGCTCAAGCAATACGTCCGACAGACTACCATTCACACACGCTTCGCCTACTATCGAGGAGCTCGACATTCGCGGTATCCCATGGCCTTCTCCAAATGTCTTCCTTAACATTCATACCATCTTTCCGAACCTCAATGTACTTCGGCTCCGCCAACAAAGAATATGGTGCGGTTTGTGTCACACCTGTTGTATTACGAGGTTTAGTTCCCCAGGGCCAGACAAGTTGGTTTATACGGGTGGCGGAGGATTGCCGGTACGTCATCACTTATCCGCTCTCTTGATCTTGAACCGTCTAACATTTTCTACAAGTTACACTATGCGCGCGTCCTGAGAGATCTACAACACCTTCATACAGTCTTTATTACAATCGCTGACTTTGGCGGAGGAAGATTCAGTATTCGGGATAGTCCCGAACACAATCCATATTTGTGGGCTGGCGAATGTGATAGCTGTATGGAGATAATGTATGAGGACGAATCCTTCCGGGACCTTTGGGTGGCCAGAAAGAAGAATGTCACAATGAATAGATACCTTACTCCATCGACACTTAACAAAGTTGAATGGAACTTTTGGAGGGCAGAAGCATCAGAGGAGGTTGACGTCGAAGAAAGTGGGGACGAATCAACTGAAGGGTCGGCCGGGGAAGCTTTGTGAAGCAAGGATGCTATTGGCGGATGTGTATATTCTCATCCTTCTCGATAAGTTTATAAATTTGTTCGATAACCAAGAGATTCTGATGGTCTGTCGGAATCTCTCCTTTCGAAGACTTCAGTCGGTCATTCTTAACCGAGTAGTTGGGCTCATCCAGAGTGACCCCAACAAGGTTCGATGTGAACTGACAACGGGGTCACGGACGAAGGCACCCGAATATGTAGTCACGCTATCAATATCACGTCTATCTAGCTCTATCTATGTATGTTCTTTCTACTTCAAGAATCTATTTCTCGAGCTCAAGTCCTACCCTCGTGGGTCTTCCCTCAATAATCATGTAGCACACGACTCAAGGAAAAATTTGAAATTCTTTCGCCTTCGCGGATCTTCCGGCCCCATTTATATAGCTCTCGTGATACTTATCATCCAACTTGGGAGTGACCAGTCGACGCTTCTTCACCTATCCTCGTTGCATCTTTCCATTTGTTTCCATGACCCATGACTAGGATTGACTTGTCACATGTAGCGAAGGTAATCTATCTTCTTGCGACAGATACAAAAGCCAGTCAAACCGTCTAAATGTCCTGTTGAAACTCACACAACCACACTGCACTTGATACTTGCCATCCGTTATGGTTGCATTCACGATTCTCGCTGGTGGTTATGATGTATTCATTGCGACATACCTGTTTAATACATCCTGTTCGTCGCTATCTCTCGTGAGCACCTCTCCGACTGGTCAGTTTCCTTCGTGGATCACTCCACACCCTACCAATAAAAGCATTCTCTAGTGAGCGCCAGTTACTTGGTCGCATGTCAAATACTCACAGCTGAGATAGCGCCGTGAATGAAATTCCAAATGGCGCGCTTCAATCGTTCATCATAAACGCGACTGGTGCTTTATCACCTGCTATTGATACTGTTAGCTCAGGAGGTGATAGCCCAGCATTTGCCACCGCTCTTTCCACCGATGCCGTTGCTATCTTTAACTATAACTCTGGAAATGGCCGCATTATACCTACAAGTCCAACTGATGCAACAAAATTTATTGATACTGCGCCCGAGATAAGCTTCCCTCAACCAGCCCCACCCAACGTATCCCATCCACATATGGCTTTACAACATGAAAACGAGGTGCTCGTTCCAGATTTGGTATATTCAACCTTTCCTTTAGGATGACAATATGACTCAAGAGTCTCAAACAGGGCGGTGACAAAATATGGCGTCTCACGCAGACTTCAAGAGACTCAGACGACTATGAGATACAAGGTTTTATCCCCCAGCCCGTAGACAGCGGGCCTCGGCATATCGCTATTTCCAGTAAGCAACCTCTTAGTCTCATTGATAAGACTCTTTTGAGACCGGTATAGATGACCGTCTCTTTGTGCTCCACGAACTCGCCTCTACCCTGACTGTTCAACGCATTCCCTCTGAGCCAAATGGCACCGCTCCCATAATTGATTCAGCATCCATACTTCCTCCTAATCCACCACAGGGAGCAGCTTTTGCCGCCGCTGAGATCCTGATTCCCAAGCCAACCAGCCAGTTCCCGCAGCCCTACATCTATGTATCCAACAGAAACACGGGCGTTCAAGACCCTCGCGGCGATGCTATTGCCATCTTCGAACACGTCCTTGCGGATACAGACGAGGAAGGATTAAAACTCGTGAGGCATGTGTTTACCGGCCTTGACCAGCCACGAGGGATGGAGTTTGGAC
Source organism: Termitomyces sp. MG148 (assembly GCA_003313785.1). NCBI lineage: Eukaryota > Fungi > Basidiomycota > Agaricomycetes > Agaricales > Lyophyllaceae > Termitomyces > Termitomyces sp. MG148. The sequence goes on along the minus strand of QLOM01017882.1, from coordinate 7,060 downwards.
CTGAGGACGGGAGGGGCGGAGAGGCATTTTTAATTGTGGCGGGTGTTGCCGGAAATGGCGGTGTGAAGATATTCGAACGTACCGATGGAGGGAGGAATTTGGAGCTTGTGACGACTAACTTGGACATTCCGACTAGGTCAACATTCTTGTGGCTCTGATTAAATATAGTTGCACCCCTTCGCGGTCGCGATTATCAAATCAGTCGACGCGTTTATTTGGTTGTGTTTTATCTAACCGAGTTCGTCTCATCAAAGTTCTAGTGCATCTCATCCGAGAGAGTCTCATCCGAGTCTTCATAGAATCCGAATTGGAGAGCTTCGGTCATACCGTACTTACTCCAGTGATTACAAGCTTCTGATTGATGCATCAGAGATCCGTCTGTCTTCGTTACGAATAACTGCTTTCGTCTCGCAAGATCTTTTCACCAGCAGCTGCAAAGTGGAGTATGGACAACACCTCTTTCAACCTATAGAAACAAACGTAATGCTTGTACTTTTATCTTCAGATGGCTTTCATCCCCAAATTCGTGGGATACTGTCCTAATCACGCCGTCCCAGGCCTCTATGTCCACGTCGAGCATTACATCTGTTGTTCCTGTGACGATTACTTGTACAACGTATCTCTGACGCCACCGAGGTTTGAATCATCGAGACCTAATCCGCATTATACTCCTGGGTCTGCGATTCCTGTACTCAAACTCTTATCCTATACCTCCGTCACTTTATCGAAAAGTTGTGTTTTCTGCTCTATCTGTAATATGGTCGTCGGCCAACCCAAATGAATGTAGAGTCATCTTTTCTGGGCGCAAAGTTGGTATTACAACAAGTGGTGGCTTAGACATCGAGAATGGCTATCTAGTAAAACGCTGCTGAAATGTCTACCCTTCAAGGCGTAAGAAACCCCTTCAAACGGAAGATCGATTTACGATGCGATGTGTCTTAATATGAACTCTTGCTCGAACTTCTTTCTTGAATGACTCCGTAGTTATGTACCATCCACTTCCGCCGATCCTTCTGAAAGACTTTTTGGTTGTAATTGTCCAAAAACTTCAATGTTAGAGCATTGAGGTCCGTCTAACCGGGAGCTATCCGATGCCTTTGGGATTATGGGTACGCGGGGAAATGTAACATTTAGCAATTCAAACATCCGACCCTATTTTGACGATGCCCATTCTCATCCGACGAGCTCGGAATTCTGTTCAGGCCAACCCCAAATACCGAATCCTTGGCGACTTCTGGGAGGCGTTATATATAATTTCAGGTCTACCCCTCTCAGCCAACGTACTCACTACATCCCAGACAATGCTCTTTTCTCTTTCCACAGCTGCCGTGCTCTACCTTTCCCTGCTTAACGGTCAGGCTGCAGCAGTTATCTGTGCTATCTGTCCCTCCTCAATTGTTTACGGCGGACTCAACCGAACTCTCACTCTGACGAAATATAGTACCGATATCGTGCAGTGCAAGTGGGTGTTCCTGCTTCATCAACCGGAATCTCTTGACTAAACATTGCGCCTAGCTACGACTCACCTCCCATCTCGGGCTTCTCCCCTTATTGCATATACAAGGTGAGAATGGCTATGCCATTTTGAGTGGCAGGAAAGGCTGACTTGGATCATCGCAGAATACCGGTTCACTATATTTCACCAACACCGTCGACTCGTGCCCGGATACAACCAGCGTGTCAATCAGCACATTCCCATCTTGTTAGATTGGTAGGTGAATGTTCTCGGTCTCAAATCCTTCCGTAGACGCTCCTTTTAATGTCATCCGAATAGAATCAATTGCCAGCCAGTCATGATATTCTGAGTTGTCATTAGTCTTGCTCAATACATACAACCAAGCCTTACGACCTTCGCCTGTCATCTTCACACTTGTCAGTTCTACTTAACTTTCAGATAACGGGTGTCAAGAGTCTAAGATGTATCCTCGTTTCCAAATCCTAGACCGTTCTGTAAGCTTAGTAGCATGTACACAGCGAACTAACATAGCTCAAGGTGTAATCCGAAGTACTTACGCAGTAAAAGGGTAAATCATACGTGAGCTAAGCACAGCTCTTTCTTGGTTCCTTGCACACATTGTGAGTAATGAGCAGCAGGCTTTTGCGATCCTCATCGCTTGTGTTCACGCATTCTACCATCAACAATTCATTATTTCTCACAAGTTTCCCCTTCTATCATTGAGGATAGTATTCAGACTAACATTCATGGGATTAATAAAGAAGCGTATATTGTTACGCAATGTCTGGAACGCTATGCCAGATCCGCAGAAAGACAGAAGATACCATGTAGCCGAGATAATCAACAAAGCATCATAGTAAGTCTCATCAAGATTGGAATTATCTTGTCAAATGTTTTGATTATGTATCTAAGAGCTTCGTTCTTGATGTCTACATATCTATGCATTTGAAGCAACAAACTTTTCATCGGGAGATCGGATTTGGATTTGCTGCGTATACATCTTAATCACGTCTCTGAGGGCTAAATTCGGACGCATCCTGCGGGTTCTGAGAGTGATTGGGGTAGTAGCCAATCGGTTTTCGGCGTTCGTATAGAGGAGTTGGAGGCGGACCGGGCATTGAGGAGTCATGATGGTACGAAAAACTTTGTGAAGAACTTTGAGCCGCTACAGCATGAGAACCCGAGGGCTGCCTGTTCTTGAATGAAAGTAAGCTCTCTCCTAGATGCTTAACGAAGCTTTTAGAGGGAGAGTTGCCTGTCGCTACACGCCCGCCCATTCTCCTATTAGGCTCGTCATTCATCCGCTGCTTCCCTTTCTGACCCTTTGTGTTACTGCTGGCGGAGCAATTGCGAGGATCAGGAAGCTGGTCTGTCAAAACGAGCGCTTGTTCATATTCATTTTGTAGAACAAGAAGCAACTTTTCACGCAAGTTTTTAGGTTCCCGAAAGAGCAGATCCTGATCGGAGTTGTGGCGAGTCATGTCAGGTAGGTCTCTGGCCTGCAAAGGGGATCCTTGCCTGATAAGGTATGTTACATTAGGGCCAGAAAAATGAAGTGGAAATTTGTGCAAGACTTACCTGTACATTAATTCATATAAAGTATACAAATCGCGTGAAGTCTGGCCGCGCCCTTGAGGAGACTTGTCTCTCGATAATGCCGATTCTTTCACAACCTTGGCCCAATGCCGAATCTCTTCCAACTTCTTTGTTCGGTCAAGGGCCGCATTTAGATGAGCCTTCTCCCTCTCAAGTTCTGCCTTCTGAATACAAAGTTGACGATTTATAGCCAGAAACAGGACCAGCAACTTCGAACACGCTTGTAGTTCCTTGAACTAAAAGTAATTTAGCAACTAGTATGACATACGGAAATGTGCTGAGACAGACCTGGCCATTGCTTTTACCTTGCCACAGGAGATTCCTCGCGTCCGAAAGCCATCGCTGCGATTCCTCCTCAGATGGTCCTTCGTCGGTAATTCTGATCAATCTTTCAAGTAGACTATTTACAATTTGTGCATCTTCATTGACGCGGACTCCATCATCATAATCAATATGAAGTCGTACATATCCGTCAGTGAGGAACTCCTGACGACATAGTGGGCATGGTTTAAAATAACTAGGGTGATTATGTGTTGGCGGTACAACTCTCAGCTCGTCGAGGCAACTGGATGAAAAACATACACTTAGCATGACATATTGGATTGAAACATATGACATACTAAGCACAGAATATATGGCCACAATCAATAACTGATGCCGCACGAGCACTAGAATCGAACGCCTCTAAGCAGATGTCACAAGCAGACAACCCAGAGCAGATGGTAAGCATTGAAAACGAGGCTACAGCAACAAGTTTGAGATATAAACTTCGCAGGTGAGAGGGTCAAGTCGTGGCAAGGCTTGTCTTTGGGTTTGACTTTATAGTCTTGGCGCTTCAGTCACCAGGTGACCCCAGCAACCAGCACCGATATTATTAGACATGGGACAGAAAAAGCAGAATTAGAGTGGAAAACAATTCTTCGTTGCCTTCTGCCTGCAATGAATTAATCTCTGCACAAAGCTCAACAAATGAAGAGGCAACGGAACTCATGGTGTGCACGAGGTTCCCCCTTCTTTCATACCACAATGAGAGGATGTGTAAGCTCAATTCGAGACTTGTTGTTCTACTGCTTTGTTTTTCGGAGAGTAGTTGCCCAAGCGAGTTTGGTTTATAACAAAGCCAAAAAAAGGCCGGGAATGACAGAAATTAGCCATGATTTCAGAAAACAATTGTATAGCAATCTAACGCCCGTCAAGATAAATATCCAGCAATAATTGGAGGACCCACAATGGCACCGTTGCGAGATGAAGCAGACAAGAATTCGAACATAGAGTTGTGAAGGGTTGGAATCTGTTCACCAAAGTCACCTGAGAAAATCAAAGAGCCTGATTGAGCATGCATTGTGAGGCAGCTGACTGATGATTAATCGATGATTGTTTGAAGAGTTCAGGTGGATTGCCGTCATTCCGGGCCCAAGTATAGACTCGGACATTCGGCGAAAAGACAGAATTATCATAGACATGCCCCTCAAGTACTTACATCGCCACGTAGCGACGGAGTTGTGATACAGAGTGAAGCATTGCACCGCCTCGACAACGGCGTTTGATCAAAGATGTGCGATCGAAACAAGCATTTCTCACTTTCATTCTCTTTGCCTCTTCCTCAAACAACACTCCTTGATAATAACTTTTCTTGACGCCACCAAAGTCTTCGATAGCCAATCATTTCCTCAGAAACATTAACAATGGCTGCTAACACTACGTCGACCTCGTTTACTCCTGACGACGCCCTGGACCTCCTATTTTCCCCTAACCTCATTTCTCTTGAAGTCAGGAATGCTCTGCATCCTGACGTCCATGTAAGTACTACGATTTGTCCTATAATCAGCTGACTTTTACCTATTCTCTGTCGTGAAGGTTCGTCCTCTTGCTTCAACCGACTACCGGCGCGGCCACCTCCGAGTGCTATCCGTGCTCACTGCAGCACCTGATACAGGAGAAGACGCCTGGCGCACACACTTCAACTTCCTACGCAATTCAGGACGGACATACTATACCATCGTTATTGTCGAAAAGGCTTCTGACCAAATTGTCGGCGTAGGCACTGTATTCCTCGAGCGCAAATTCCAGCGGGGAATTAGCTGTGTTGGACACATTGAGGATATTGCCGTTGACGAGAGGCAGCAGGGGAAAAAGCTGGGATTGAGGATTATACAGGCGTTGACATCTATTAGTGAAAATAGCGGTGCTTACAAGACGATTTTGAACTGCAGCGACAAGAACATACGTGAGTCCTCGATTGACATGGTTCCGTTGCCTATCCGGCTGATGATTATCTTCCAGCCTTCTACGAGAAGTGTGGATACGAGAAAAAGGAGAATGAGATGGTATGTATTCTTTTTTCATTCTTGTATTATATTCTTACAATTTCCAGGCTCGCTATACTCCTGTGCGCGCTCACCCTCCCAAACTCTAATTCGCTATTTCTCTGGTAGACCATAGCAAAACGGATTCGGACACTCTCTTTAAAACAGCATGGACCTCATATCTACAGTACGTTTCATGGACAGGACATTCGATAATGATACTTATTACACAGTCTTGTGTTTCTGTGTAAATAATACAACCATTTGGATGACTCTTCTTAGGTCATATACATTGTCAAGCTTGAAAGGCGCCAAAGCTAGATGTGAGATCAACGAGCACGTTTGATTCAATTGAATTTGTCGAGACCAAATCGGTATTCTCTAGTTCCAGCTCGTCGTTATTGAACACTACTTACCACGCATTGGATGTGCAAAGTTCCAGAGTACCATATATCAGTTTACAAGTAGGATGGGAATTTGACCATGGAACGTTTTGAGACTTTGAATGGTTCCAAGCGAGCTAGTGATAATCATGGTAAGAGCATTCAATGTCGAAGAGGGGAGCTAGAGACAGCCTCGGAAGCAGTCTCAAGTACAGTCCTTGAGCTAGGTTAGGGGCGAGATAAATAGACATCATATCTCAGCTCGTCTAAGATGGCACCGCGTGGATAGTGAAATTGGATAAAGGGACAAAGGGTGATTTAAACAGTAGTGCAGATAGAAGGAGTTCAGAAGTTCGTCAATCTGCAGATAGATAGGAAATAAGTGTGAAGTCGACCAAAGGAAGACAAGTCCTGTTATTCAGAACGGTCATTTCGGTGTTGATTCATTTACAGCATCTGATGTGATTACGATGGCTCTGATATGAACTCCTGCGAAACTAATAGTTAAACCATTTAAAACAAAACAACAGCACAGAATGTTGCTTGATGTAAAGACAGGTGCAACGTACAAAATTGGTACAATCCTCGAGCCAGAGTAAAAGTAAAGCGATGCGACTTATGCAATGACGCTGTGTAAACCAGCGTGACAAGCGCTGCGGGTCACACCGTGGGGAAAACAACGTTCAGCGTAGCGCGTCAGCAAGCAACTCTTGTTGCCAACGTTCATCGACCTACCTTTTTCATCGCTCGACACGGTCAGTTTTTTGTAGTTGACGTCAGACGCTCTAGCTACTAATGCTTTGATCTGGCCTCCAGACCCACACGCGTTCATCATGTCCGTCCATGCTCTACCGACACCGAGTACACTAATAACTCTCACTACAGGTCTGAACCTTACGACCCATATGTTCCTCGTAACGGCGCTTCACCAAATCCTGCTGGTCCCAGCTCGGGAAACTCGAAGACTGCAGCTATTCAACAACAGATTGACGACACAGTTGGAATAATGAGGGAGAACATTACAAAAGTGGCGGAACGAGGCGAGAGACTGGATTCTCTACAAGACAAGACAGGTGCGTAGTTTTCTAGGTCCTTTGCCCTTGAGGCGGCCAGGTGCCACTAGGCTATAGTATGAGATTGTTTCTGATTGACTTTTTCCCTTACTATAGACAACCTTGCTGTCTCTGCACAAGGATTTCGGCGTGGTGCAAATCGAGTGCGCAAGGTTCGTATCTCCATTTAACTCATCCATTAGCCAATCAATCTTATTTATTACGTCGTGTAGAATATGTGGTATGTCCATGAATGTGATTTCTCGT
>QLOM01017879.1:0-14438 GCA_003313785.1 Termitomyces sp. MG148 | reverse complement strand
GAGTAAGGGAGGCTTGGGTGAGTTGCACCTGCGTTTCTAGGTGGAGCAGGTGGGTCCAGGCTTCCTTGCCAGAGGCGGCAGCATCTGGGAGCGCTTCTGGAGCGGCGGGCTGAGACATAGACAAGGCAGTGCTTAAAACTGGTGGGGGAGCGACGAATAGGAGCCAAGAGGTGTTTGGCGGCTATAGGGGGCTACCAGACCGGAATTAGGAGACTTGTTCTGCTGTAAGGGCGACCTCCGGAGGTTGCGGCTAAGTCACACAACTGGCAGAGGGAAATCCAAAGTGTATTAGAGACAGTACATATTACAGGGAAGTAACTAATCACCTGGCAGAGGGAAATCCGAAGAGAACAAGTCTAAGGATTCCTCTGCCACGGTGGGGCGCATCAGTGCGGGGGCGGGGGCGTGAGAACGACTGTACAGCATCTCGGAGAAGTCTGACGACGGCAAAGGAGCGTCCCGGAGACCTCTGAGATGGCCCAAAAAGGAAATGGCCGGAAAAGGAAGTCCGGAGGGTCCCGGAGATCTCCGGGATGGCCGGAAAAGGAAGTCCCCTGACACAAGAAGTGGTTGCAAGGTGGCATGCGCTGAGGGACAGCTGCCTCCATGGTAGTTGGTATGCGTGTGGTTGGTAATGAGAGAGTCGGTAAGTGTACTGGTGATGGTAGGAGTGAGGGTGTTGGTGATCTGAATAACTGGGATAGTGGTGTAAAGGGTGAGCTTGGCGACCCTTGTGCTAAGTCAGCAAGAGGTGTCTGATGTCCGGGAACCGTTGGTTTGAAGTCAAGTTGTTGGGAAAAGAGGTCACTAATGTCATCAACTGTAAGGTCGGCTGAAGCGTCGGCTAGTTCCTGTGCTAGAGTACAATGCAGTAAAGCTCCAAGTAACTGTGGCATAGAAGGCAATTAATGTAAAGAGTCAAAGGCACCAGCCGACTGGCTGAGAAGGCGGCGTTAGCGCTGAAGATGGGTTTCTAGCAGAATTCTGCCCTAAAGTCCCTCATGGTGGGCTCCAATTTGATGACGCCCAAAAGTCGCTAAGCACTGTCCTGGTAGATGGTAAACTTAGTGCCTCACAAATGAGTAGCATCAGGCAGTTGCTAGTGTTTTGTGAGAGTCCTGGGCAGGGTCCCAGAAGCCTAGTCTTTTTAGTGTGATTTGAACTTAGAGAAAGTAACGGGTTGCTTAGCAATCTAAGCTGTAAGCCTGCAAGGCGCTAGGGTGCTAGAAGTTGGCAAGGACTCTAGCGATGTAAACGTTGGCAACGATGTGCTCGTATGGCACTGTAACACAAAAGTTGGTAGTCAAAGCTGGCGAGGTGAAGTCGGCAAGACTGATTCACTTAGCAACTCTGAGGACTTAGAATGCACTGAAATGTGATCTGAACTGTGGAGCGTACGATTCAATGATGGCTAAGACAAGATATGTATGGTATTTATAGGTGCTAGGCCGCTGTGGTAATTAAACTAAAAAGTCGCTAATTAATCAATCACAAAAAAATGGAGACAAGTACAATGGAACGTGAAAGTCGCTAAGCGACGGCGTCTGTTAAGTCGGCAAGCTTTAACTTAACATCCTAGCAGTAAAAGAGGCCAAATGCACGGGGACTGTTGCTAAGGCCTGAAACCATTAAGGGGGCCTGTCTTGTGTAGGTTGCTAAGCGTCGGATCAACTGTAAGCGTCGCTAATATCTGAAACTATCATGTGAACCTTTCTCGTGTAAGTCGCCAAGCGTCGCTAAAGTGATCTGTCATCAGATCTTTGAGAAGCACTGGCTTTTGATAGGCATTGCTAAAGGCTCTGGCGTTGGTTATCACTGATTGAGGACTTGAAGGGGGCCGGGCTGGAGTCAGGTGAGTAGCAGGTGATTGCTAAGTCATGTGGTTGCTAAGTCCTGTAATCCTGTGCATCGCGTCCTGTAGCCTGAGTTCAATCCCTGCTAGCTGCAAAACATAAGTTGCTAAAAATAGCACTGGTGCGCTGAGCTCTGCCAGAGTCTTATCAATGTCAAGTGTTGCTCTTACAGGCATTCCATGGGAAGCATCAAAAGACAGATCTTTTGCAAGCACAAATACGTACATTGGCCTGGTGTGGAACCTTGAAGCTCGCAGAAAGGAAAGCAGACAAGTACATGGCAGCCATCAGTGAGTGGGAAGCCCGTTCATCTTTCAACCTTTGAGATGTTCAAGGATTACATGGGAAGCTGTTACACGCCACCCTGGTATATTCTGATGAACGAGCCTACCTCACTGGATTGGAGGCCATGCTACCAGGAGCCAGTAGTAGTCCTTTTGCTTTTTGGCACCCGCTACGAGGAGTACTACAGGAACTTGACTGGTGGAAGAGCACGTTATGCTCCAGGGCACAGCAGTCAATTCCCACCCCAGTTCAGCTCTCAGACGTTGGGGCTTACTCAGATGCTAGCTCCAGATTTGGTGTCGCAATTGTCTTGGGCAATTATTGGAGGGCATGGAGACTCGTACCAGGATGGAAGACCAGAGGTGGTAAGTGGGACATCCAGTGGGCAGAGGCAGTGGGATTTGAGCTACTTGTACGTGCCATTGTTGCAGCAACTGACACAGACTCAAATCACCAAGTGCACAGCAACAACAAGGCAGTGGTCGAGGGGTGGTGGAACAGTCGGAGTCGCAACTTGGCTGTCAACTGCATTTTTTGCCACATCCATCTCTTCCTCAAGCAGCAGGGCTGCTCGGAGCAATTCCACATGGCCTACGTCACAAGTGCAGAGAACCCAGCCGATGGACCTTCATGGGGCATATACCCCCCTTGGAGCAGACTATTACCACCTGTTGAACTGCACGACGAGGTCAAGGAGTTCCTGGTTGACGTCACAGAGGAACCCACAGCCACCGAGGCACAACTTTTACGGGAGAGCAAGCATACACAACCCGCAGCGCATATCCAATGCAGTGAGGCACAAGACACTGAGGCCCGCAGATGCCTTGGCAATGAGTGCTTCAAGGAGGAGCAAAACTGTGGTTTCAGCAAGTGGGAGCAGTAATGGACCATGCAGATTCAGGGCACCGCTACCTTCCCCGGTGTTGCAGGGCTGTCCCAGGCCATACAGGGCCAGCCTAGAGCTAGCTCCATCCCCAAGGCATCCCCATTGCCTGGTCAAGGATTGGCTGTGGTTGTGAGTGCCAAGCAGTGCAAGGAGCGCAGACCAAAACAGCAATGACAGAGGAGGACTTGGACTGGGTCCTCACAGTAATGTCTGCATCGCTGTCCAAAGGCACACGAGGCACATATGGGGCTGGCTTGCTTGCCTACCATGTGTACTGTGACATGCGTGGAGTTCCAGAAGCAGAAAGGTGCCCTGCACACCCATCCCTAATACTATCATTTATAGCAGCTGGGGCAGGCTCATATTCTGGGTTCATACTGGCAAACCATGTGCACGGCGTGCAAGCCTGGCACCTGTTGCATGGTGCAGCGTGGAACATGACAGAGGCTGAGATACAGTCAGCACTAGAGGGCGCAACAAGACTAGCGCCGCCTGGGACAAAACAAGCAAAACAAGATCCGTTCACTACCGACTTCATCAGCAAGCTCTCGGAATCACTGGACATAGATGACCCAATTGATGCCGCAGTTGATGCATGCCTCAAGGTGGCCTTCTTTGGCATGGCACATCTAGGAGAGCTGGTGGTCCCAAACCTGAAGGCCTTCAACCCAAGGAAGCACGTCAAGAGGAGTGACGTGTCAGAAGAGGAGAACAGAGAGGGGAACAAGGTCACGGTGATCTTTGTACCGTGGACCAAGATGAACCCAGAAGGCAAGGACATCTACTTTGCAAAGCAAAGTGGGCCATGGGAGACCCCAGCACGGCTCTTGCAAACCACCTGCCAGTGATTGACCTGCTGGCAGGCAGTCACTTGTTTGCATATAGGACGGACAAGGGAGTAAGGTCACTGACCAGGGCAACATTTGCAAAGCGGTTGAACGCCACGGTCAGGGTGGCCAGAGCAGGCTCGTTACATTTCCATGGCATCAGAATCGGATCTGTCCTGGAGTACTTGCTCAGAGGTGTCCCACTTGAGGTGGTCAAGCGATGCCTTCACGTTGTACCTCAGGAAACATGCAGTGGTCTTAGCATGCTACTTGCAAGACTCACCGGCATGGGAGGACATGTCCAGGGTGACAGTGAGTCGTGACGCTACCCCCAGTAAGATAACGTGAGTCCTGCTCCTGTTTGAAGGGGGCCGCGCTTCGCCCAACGTGTCGCAGGGCTCCTGACATCATGGGTATCGCAGCTCACGTGGTCCAACCTTCAAGTCACGAGTCGAGACTTCAAGCCAAGGGACCTACAGCTCCTTACCCCAAAACCTATGCGAAAGCATCAAACATCATTAGATTAAACTAGGTAGCTACCAGACAACAAGTGACATCTAAACAGTCGCGATCCGAGCGTTAGAATACATAGATAGCAGTTTTGGATCCCCGAGGAACAAGGGTGATCCGAAACAAGAGTCTTTGTGATGAGATAAGCGTCGGGAGCGGGCACTCTTTTTGCTGCCCGCGTCCTCGATGAAAAAGCTAAGGCGACTCAGCACAACCGCCGTTGCCAAGTTCAAGACCCACCCGCCACACTCCAATTTACTTGACGTCGCGATCTCGTCGTCCAGGCGTTGGCCCGCCCACCCCGCAGCTCACGCGGTCCAACCTTCAGGTCACGAGTCGAGACTTCAACGCGAAAGCATCAAACGTCATTAGATTAAACTAGGTAGCTACCAGACAACAAGTGACAACAACAAGTGACATCTAAACAGTCGCGATCCGAGCGTTAGAATACATAGACCGTAAATGACATTAGACTGAGACTCACTAGAGCCTTTCAAGATCCCGAACTGCTTTACTTGTATTGACGATTAGAACCAGGTGTTATTTAGCCCACAGTGCAATCTTGCAAGGGCACATACTTGCTGAAACCCATGTTAAGCAAAGCCTGGTCTTTTTATACCCAATCGATACTTATGGAATGGACCTCAGTGTATGATGATTCGCCACCTTGAACTTGAACGTAGTTATTGGTACAAGAAGCTCCCGACACTCACACAAACATCTTACCAAGTCAATCTTTGGATTACACCAATAATCAATGCAATCCTAAGTCCTGGTCCTCGCTCTCGTAGTCCTCCCGACCCTCTCCTTCACTGCCTCCTTCGCCCCCGCCTCTATCTCGATCTCACAATTCTCCGCCTTTGTCCCTCTTGGAACATGATGGCAAAACAGGACATATGCACCTGGTTGTAACCGTTTTCCGCGCCTGAGAAACGAGATCTATAAGAAGTCAATAAACATAAAATATAAACTGCAAAGATGGCTTCCGAGAGCCCATGAATACAGCTTTGTGGTGAACAGAAGACGCTCCCCGTTGTGCAACAGCTCGGGGAGGATTATACATTTCTCTGGAAGGATTTGTGCCTCGAAAGGGCTCATGGTCTAGGAGCAGAGAAAAAGTGTTAGAAAAGTCTGTGTGCGAGGTGCATTCGCGTGCGCGGTTGCTCACCTGTTTGTGTGGGTTTGACACCTTTCCAACTAGCACCATGCGTCGATCATGCCTCTTCTGCTGCATGTGCTGCGCAACGCCGACGGCGTAGAGTATAGAAAGTTGCGTGGCAAGGCGATGGAGTGTGCGGTCCTCGTTGGTTCGTTTTCCTCCCACTGCTTTGCCATCGAGGAACTCTTAAGTTCGTTCATGAACATCGCAGCGATTGCTGTGGGAAGAACATGTTCTGCCCGGACTTTGCGACGCTCGTGGAGCTGTTGTAGTCTTCCCCTACCTCCCCGTTTTTGTCCTGTCACTCCTGCAAATGGCAAGTGCAAAGCCCGATGTGTCCGTATATGGTGCGTCCCTGTTCCCTCAAGTAGGGAACAAACACCTGACCTGATGCCCCACGGACACATTGACGGGACATACCTTGGTTTTAGGACTTGCGTGATCGAGAAAAAGTGTCAGACGTCTGATCAGACGCTTATTATTCATTGCGTGCGGTTCGCACTGTATGAGCTGCAGATACTCGAGATCACATTACCGTGATTGTCGTTTTACTATCGGTATGAATATATCGACGACGCGCTGGGCACATCGCCGCCTTTGCCTGTGCCCAGCGTGGAGGTAAGTTGGAGCGTGAATATGGCATGGCCTGAGAACCGTCCGCTACTGGAGGTGCGGGAAGGCTGAAACCGTTGAGCAAGGATCACGGCTGGCGGGACTGTGATGCATCAGCATTGTGAGACGCAGATGGTGTTCGTCTGGTTCGTGCTGGGAGGACAGGGAAACAGTGACGACTTTGAGAGCGTGAGACATACGGAGAGACGGGTTGTTGGTGTCGGCGGGTGGCAGAGATGGAAATTTCGTTATCGGTAGGCAGGGAGGCGTTGAAAAGCGTCCCGTCAGCGTCAACGGCAGAGGGAAGTGGGACTGCTTGAGCGCTTCGTTGAGGGCTTGGTGCCAAATTTGGCTACGACATAGATCTGCAACAAATGTCCATGAGACCTTAAAATGGTGATATTAGAGACGTACCCATTTCTGGTCCCAACCTCCGACACCTAATTTAACTTGGTGACACGCTAACACGGATGAAATTGTAGTGTGTTGTGGGGGCGGGTAAATGGGTTATAGAAGAAGTGGCCGGAGCAATGAAAGGGGAGGGTGTTTGGGGCACGCGATTTTTGAGGGTCCAGGGGCAGCGAGAGTTGACAGAGGCTTTGCACATGTTCCCTGGAAGGAGTCGAACCTTCCAGTCGAACCTTCCAAAGGCGGTGAGTGGACGATGAGCGGAGCAAGTTTTATAGATTAGTTGAGGAGAGATGTATGAGGCGTCGCGATACACTACCGCGAGTATGTCTTGTCTATTTCGTACCATAAACGATTCGTAGAAGATTCGCAGAGGGGCATCGAACCATGAATTGATAAGGTTTTTATCGGCGGTCTTGCACGGAAAATCGCTAGGGCAGGGTGGTGGCGAGGTCATTGCACAAGGCGCGGAATGTCGGCAAATTGTAATTCTAGAGGGCGCGTGGTGGAAGGGTAGGTGGCCATTGCGTACGCAAGCACTGGAATCAGTCGGCCTTGAAGGCATCTGTAAAATCGTAGTAGGTTTTTTGCGCCATGAGGGCATGATCTGCGCCTGAGTCGATGACCCCCCCTTAAGGCCCGTGGATGTATAGAGCAGTGCGGATCGAAGGAAGCGGCATCATTGGTGTGATTGTAATGGTGAGGTGCATGGAGGGTGATGCGGGGCAAGTGAGGGGCGAGCTGTGCAAAGAATACAAGTCAAGTTATCAGTAATGATCGAGATAGTACGATGAATGAGTCACTTGACGTGCGCATAGAGCATTCAAGGTCTCCTCCGACATGAGCGCTGAACTGTGGCATGTGCGTGCGTGCGTGTGTGTGGGGGGGGCTCGTGGATGTTCAGAGTTGAGTTCCGCAGACAGACCAGGTCGGCGGAAGCGCCAGAGGAATCATATGGCAGTTGGAAAAGCAGTGCGGAGGCGGAGGAAGGAAGAGAGTGGCAGCGGAGAGCATGGCAGCGGAGAGCGTGGCAGCGGAGAGAGTGGTAGCGGAGAGAGTGGCAGTGGAGAGAGTGGCAGCGGAGAGAGTGGCAGCGGAGAGAGTGGCAGTGGAGAGAGTGGCAGTGGAGAGAGTGGCAGCGGAGAGAGTGGCAGTGGAGAGAGTGGTAGCGGAGAGAGTGGCAGTGGAGAGAGTGGTAGCGGAGAGAGTGGCAGTGGAGAGAGTGGCAGCGGAGAGAGTGGTAGCGGAGGGTGTGGCAGCGGAGGGCGTGGTAGCGGAGGGCGTGGTAGCGGAGGGCGTGGTAGCGGAGGGCGTGGTAGCGGAGGGCGTGGCAGCGGAGGGCGTGATAGCGGAGGGCGTGGCAGTGGAGAGAGTGGCAGCGGAGGGCGTGATAGCGGAGGGCGTGGCAGCGAGGGAGCGTCTAAAGTCTCATGCATCATGCGTTGTGCCGCGTCATCCCCTGTTCCGAGTGTCAGGCCCACGTCGGTTCATCCGCGCCGAATCCCCTTGCTCCCTCTCTCTCCACCAAGCGAGTCGTCGTTCGCCCCTCTTGGCTCTCTTGTTCTTGCCCTTGTCATCGTTCTTCTCCTCGTCCTTGTCTATACGCTGGTCGGGCGCGGAGGGCGCCAGTGTGAACGGCCCCGCATTCATCATCACCGTCCTCGTCGTTGCCGCCGCCGCCGCCGTCGCCGCCGTGTCATGTTCATGCCCAGTGCCCGCGCCACTCCCTATTCGAACCGCGATCCTCATATCAATCTCGTTGTCTCTGGGTCAGCGGCAAGCGTGGGAGTGGGAGATCGTTAAACATAGAACAGTGACATATTGGGGGGTGGTCTGCTGGTGCAGGTAGGACAAAATCATTCCAGCCCTTTGGTCACAAACTGATGCGAGGTAGGACAAAATCATTCCAGCCCTTTGGTCACAAGCTGATGCGTATTGTAGAGGAGCGAAAATTTTGAAAATACCAATAGGCTCAGCACTGGCATAACCATCGCATTGACCACCCCAGTTTCGCTAAATATATCGATCATACTACACAGCTCTGGAGCCGAAAAGCCTTGCTCTACGCAGAGAGTGTGTAACGGCCCCACCATCCTTACCCCCGCTATGTACATATGGTTGAGTTGCAATGTTGCAGCGTACGTGTCTATAGTTCGGTTCCTTGCTACTCGCTAAGCACACATTTACAAGACAGCAGAGTGCCAGTGGACTGGACGATACGACCGATGGAATGCAGGATGTGAGCAATACTACCGACGGAAAGTAGGATGTTTGTTTTACCAGTGGTGCTGTACGTCGCCACAATTTGTTCGCCAGTTGCTACCTACTGATTCCACAGCCATCATTTAGAAAGAGGAAGGACGAAATATGGATCGAAGGCTCGATGTTTTTGCCGCTTGGTTGCTAAACGGAAAAAGCATCCATCACGTCCATTGACACGTGGAATTACCGACATTGCCTGTCGGCTTTGAGCCGGATGAACTCCATTCCGATTCCGGGAGGACGACCCCTCCGCCCAAACGACGTTCGACTGACGCTCTTCGTCCGCTCATGGGTCAGCCCAATTGTCCCCAGCCGTCAAAAACTGTGTACTCGAGCCCGGGAAAACTGTGTTTCTGTGTTTCGCATGCTGGATTACATGTACTTCCTTTCTCCACACGTCTTCTGCAATGGAAATGCTTGTCCCCGCTGTGAGGAGACAGTGCGTGACCTTTGAGTTCGTACTGTGGATCCCCCAGCGTTTGGACTCAATACGACCTACTATATCACACAAAACGTCCCAGCTGTGAGGAGACAGTACGCGACCTCTGAGTAGACAGTACGCGACCTCTGAGTTCGTACTGTGGATCCCGAGCGTGTGGGGACTTCATATCTCTTGCCTTGTCTATTTATAGTCGCACCCATGGCGAGGGGATGCCTTGAGCGTCTCCTTCCTTCACTGTCTTCCCTCATTGTCCTCTTCCGTTGAAGGTTGATCTTGCTAGCCTTTTCAACCTTCTGTCTCTCCTCCTTCTCTTTATCATCCTCATCTTTATCATCCTCATGTTTTCCTTTTCGCTTGTCCCAGTCCTTTCCGTTGGTATTTTCACCACCTTGGAGGGTATGCGCTCATTTACTAGAGAGACAACGTCACCTTGAAAATTTTTTCACTTCATCGTTCACATTCACATTCTCTCTTCTAAACTGCTATAGCACTTGTCTATATGTCTACCGAGAAATCTTCCCTTGCCTCTGGACAGCCCCTTGCACACCACTGATGGTCCCACGGCCCGCGTTGAAGCACTCAAGTGGCCCTCTGCCTTCCATCGCCCAGCTGTCTATTTCACTTTCGATCGCCAATGCCACTCCAGTCGATAACGCTGTTCCTCTTTCTTCCCAACTGTTACCTTCTTCGGACACCACGAAGAGCTCTGAGAATGTGCCAGCTTCGGCTCCTGCCTCATCTCCCGCCGCTCGTCCGCTTATGCGTCGACCAAAAGGAAAACAACGTTTAACTACTGATTCCTCCGCATCGGCGGTCGATTTTCAAACAGGTTCCAGTGCCACGCCTATTATGGCAGATGCTGATGTCTCTCGGTTTTCCACGTATGGCATACTTCCAGCCCCCCCAAGGAGAAGGCGCTACTGCAGCACATACGCGGCACAACATGAATGAGACTCAAATCACAAAGCATATCACAGACCTTGGCTTGCGTCTTATTGATGCCGTGCGCAACTCCGACCTGCAGCATCAGGACCTCTTAAAATTGCTCCAAGCATCATCTGACTCTATCTCAGTCAGTACAGATCGCAGACGCTATCTCCGCGACGCAGACTTCAATCCAGGATGACTCGGCGTTTTGCGCGCTCCACAGCGCTGTGATTGAGGATAGGAATCTCCAGCAGCTAAGCCTACAGGTCATCACTCTTGACAACCGCCTCAATACTCTCTCGGCAAAACCTGACATGCCGGGTTCCAGACCTCATCGCATCGTTCATCTGTTTCGCCCCCTCCACCTACGGTCCTCTCACCTGCTCTGGCAGTCGCTCCGGGCGAGCCGAGTTCTTCTCAACGACCTACCATTCCTCCTGCACCTCGGTATTCCGATACCGACACCTCCCAATCTCAGAGGCGTTCACGTATGGCCAACGTCACAAAAGCATAGCAGTTTTCCCCAACGCAGGACAAGCAACTTCTCTGCCAGGATGTCATTTTTGGTCCTGTTGGAAGGGGAGGCCCTATGACCGCCAACGACGCGCGAGAATTTGCGTACGCCAGTGCTCAGCTTGCCTCTACTTGCTTGTCACCTAATGATGTCCGGAACGCAATGCCGTGATATCCCTGATCATATCAGCATACGTTTTCGCACTGGACGTCTGCCGACCATTTCATTTGCTGCGTTAAAAAGACAGCCCTCCTGAGAACGGCCAGTCCGCAATCTTTGCAACAGAGGCACAGCGTGGTCACGCTCAACTTCGAGATCGCTAGGACTTATTAGAGATCATGCGAGGAAATGGACCACCATCGTGCACAGAGTCAACACGACCTTTCCAGACCCCTACATGGTAGATAACTTTTCACAGAGGTCTCTTCACCTCTACTTATTTTATATAACAAATAGCTGCAGACTACTTTCTCTCAATGTACATGGCAATTTCGCCCTTAAAATCAGACAACTTGATTTCTTTCAGACACTGGGTGACTTTGATTTTGCTTCTTTCCAAGAAACATGGATGTACCCAGGGGAGGAGGACACAATAGCCCTCCCTTCCGGTTACTCCATCCTTTCCTATCCACAACCTATACTATACCAACAGGAGCATCCTTGGGGAGGAGTCGCTATTGTGCATTGTTCCCATCTTTCCATTGTCCCATGCTCAGATCTATGCTCCCCGGATCTCTTCATCGGACAGTTTGGAGGTATATATCTCATCTGTGCCTATCTGCCACCATTGCTCTTCAGACTGGTCAGCCTGGACTGACATCAACCCAGAGGAGTGCCTTGCAGAAGTAATTTCTTTATGCTCGCTCACTGGCAAACAAGTAGTTCTTATGGGTGATCTAAATGCACGTATTGGCGCCGGGATTGCTGCCCAACACCATCCATACCGACTGCCAAGCGACCAAACTTGCGACACTCGTGGTCGATGGCTGCTTCACTTATGTCACACCTCAGGCCTCTTTATCCTTAATGGCACGGATTATGAGGCAGGTACCCCGGGCGCTTTTACTTCTTTCCAGCCCAGCGGTCACAAGTACGATTGACTATTGCATTGCTTCCACTGCAACCATACCGCACCTTCATTCTTTGGCTCTCAATGTTTTACATAATGAGTGGTCTGATCATGACCAATTGGTTCTTACTCTCACTCTGTCCCCTGTTACGCTTTCTCGTCCACCACGACAGCTTGTTCAAGGCATACGAACGGCTGAGCAGGTTTGTCAGTCCATGACTCCTTCTCAGTTGGACCACAGGGTCGGCATGATTCTTGCTGACATCACAAATCCTACGGCAAGACTTGATCATTTCTATGGCTTCGCGACCCCATTGTCGCACTCTGCCTTTTGGTACATTGCAGCTTCTCGCAGGATGGGTGGTTCCTTCACATCCTTCGCAGGCATTGTTCGCCCACACAGCCCTGACAACTTTGTTTTTCTTGCTGACAAGGCTCACAACATCATCGACTGCAACATTCTTCTCAGCCTCATAGTCATTCTTGGGCGCACTCCAACCGACGTTCAATTGACAGTCTACACATCCTGTCAGTCTATTATTTGCATATTAGCTTTCAATGTCGCTGACAAGGCCGCAAACACTTAGGAGTGTGTCAATGGTGATGTCCTGCAATTCACATGCCATCTCATTCAACTTCGGACGGCGCAGCTTTCACTATGCTGGATTGACACGGTCTAATATAGTGCCGACCGTTCCACCGAAAGACGACAATGAAATTGTCGGAATGAAAACGACCACATAGATGTGTTCTTCATGAACAGGGGTAGTGAAGACACAGAGAAGGGTTTACGCTGACGCATCTAATAGAATATTAGGCTTGCCATTGTATTTCGAGCCACTAGACGTTGAACCCGATTCAAGGCCGGAGTGGTGCTTTATCAGCTCTCGATACTCAGGCCGAAAGGAGCCCCATGCACTGATACAGTGAGCCTCATCGAGTATGATACTAACAACATGATCTGTAAATGTATGATTGCAAGCCAGTCGTCCAAATCCTCCATCAGCTTTCATCAGCTGTTCCGGTGATATCACCACCGCCTGATACTTCAAGTCTTCGATAGCCTATGAATAAATATGAGATATTTTATGTGTTAATTAGAAATAAAAGTTTGGAAACCTCCCTGCGCTTCCGTCCTACCCGTTGTAGGTCACCTGGAGTCTGAACCAGGTTAGTGTTCGAGAAACCCGTCATGTGTCTCCGCGAGGAAATGCTATTACGCACTGAGTGTGGGGCTCCTGGCCGAGGTTAGCTTTCAGCCTACCCCTTCCCTATTCTCTGGCCAGATACCCACTAAAACCCCGCTTTGTTCTTCTCCACTTGTCTGGGTGGGCTGCTTTTCTTTTCCAAAGCCCGTATTTTTCCAGGTGTCTGCCACTGTCCCGCGCATCGATGACATGCTCGACAGAAATTCCAAGCTTATCCGACCTTCGCGATCGAACTGAAAAGGTTTTTGGAACTTGGCCATGCTTTTGGCAGCTCAGAGTTGCCGAAGCTATACTTAAACATGACCGGGATGTTGTGTCCATTGCAGGAACAGGCATGGGCAAGACTTTGACCTTCTGGATGCCGTTATTGTTTAGCCGCCTGGGCAGTCTTCAAATCATTGTCACACCACTTAACATCCTTGGGAAACAGAATGTTAGAATACTAGACAAAGCTGGTATTAAGGCCATTTTTATTGGAGCCGATACTTACAGCTGAGAACTTAGGGCGACGACGATCCTACTGTACCAAACGTTACTCCAAAAAAAAAAATAAAAATAAAAATAAAAGAATAAACAAAACGCGAAAAGCAAACGCGTCGATCACTCGGCAGATCACTCGGCAGTGATGACGGCAAGAATATCCGTGATCTCCCACATGGATCACTCGGCAGTGATGACGGCGGGAATAACCGTGATGGATGTGACCATCATCACGGTGGCTGACGTTGTTTACAAATGTTCTGTGCCAGGCGTTGTTTGTTGGTCCGGCAGTGATCCGGGCAATGTGATGGATTGCCTGGGGTTAATTCGGGCCAAGACTGATCACCGCACCCTCTCACATATCACATCCTGGCCATTCTCTTTATTTGATCTCCCATTGTTTCTCTTTCACATATATGCCTGCGAACGCGGTTACGTTGACCACATCGTCTCACACTGCGCTCGCAGGCAAGTCCTTTTCATTATATTACTTACATCGTCTCACACTGCGCTCGCAGACTCGGTAGATTAGAACGCCCACAATACGTCACGCGTCGTTTTAGATCCCCTCCCACCATCCCTGCTTCACATACTACGTATATTCGCTCTACTGACTCTTTGATTACTTACTTACACTCGCACTCAAGTAGTCCATCGTGTTAGCTTGAGTCTCCGGCCCCTCTCTCTCGGGAGAGGAACTCCGGCGCTCGAGAACTCTTAGGACTCAAGAAATCTCATTTCTTTCCCGCAACACACGGCTCTCATTCATTAAGCTTCCTCACTCCTCAACTACGAATCGATCTCAATTCACCACTCAACCGCTCATTCCTCTCACCTCGCCTCTCGCTCCTCAGTACCAGCTTCGAATTAATTGAACAACAGCCGGAGTGTAGGTGGCAGGTCACGGGATTCACACTTTTTCTCTGTGACCTCACCCACTATCACTTCAGGCGTCGCGCTCGAACTGGTCACAGAAAAATTTACCCCGCCCACCCT
>QLOM01017877.1:0-15349 GCA_003313785.1 Termitomyces sp. MG148 | reverse complement strand
CTCGAAGTGGCCGATTCATCCTTTTCAGAAGGATCTCCGGGCTCTGCAAGCTCCGGGCTCTCTTTCAAGGAATAGCCTGGCCTACCCGTGTCTTGAAGGTTGCGAAGGCCTCCTTCAGCACCCTGGGTGGCTCGGGCCTGCGATCCGGCTGTGCCAGTATCGCGAACACTGCCTCCAACTCTCGTCCCTTGGCCAGTAGCCTTAGCCGTCGGGTTTCGAGTACGTTGGGGGTATCTAGATAACGGATTCTGGTTACTTTGCATAGTAACTGGGTGCTCACCGTCAGTGGTAGTCTTTTGGTTGATCAGACCGTCCGATTCCCTAGAGGCGAGCTTTTCGAAGTAGTTAGGTTTTCTCTAAGACTTTAGAAGTTCAAAATATATGACGTGAGGCTGCCAGATAAGGACAGTGTCACGGCACACTGATTAGAGTCTCGCGGTGTGAACTGTTGTAAGTCCTCGATTGCGAAAAACTACCTAACTACAACATATGTTCTGGTATTTAAAGGTCTGTAAGCGGTTGTCAAGGTAAGTGATGAAAATAAAATAATAACATAAGGAGTTAGCAGTCACATGGTCACAGAACCGCTACATTCGGCCGCCATTCCGGTTCTCTGTCGTGGGTACTCCTGGATGCTCATGGGTAAGAAATGCTCTAGATGAGGTATGTTAAATTTAGGTCACAGAAAGCTCCGAAGTGTCTTGTTGACTCCTTATAATTTTCAATAGATTCAAGTGATGTACGTAGACCAAGTAAATGAACCAGTAGAGAGTATCGGATGTGGTTCGGACCTGTTGGAGCGATACAAGAGTTGTTCTTGCCAGACCGGCAAGTACGCTGAAACTGGTCCGGGGTTACAAGATCTCCTCGAGCTCCTGTTAGCCTGTCGACTAGGGGGGTCTCCTGCGCTGAGGATGCAAATCCCAGAACAGGACGGATGAAAATAAAGTGAATGAATATGGAAGAGATATTTGCGAGTAAGAGAAATTATGGAGAGACAAAGAACAAGGAAGGCTAATGCTGTTTGGAAGGGAAGAAATAAACCAGGTGTGGTGTGTGGGCAAATTTAGACGATGAACTACTAGTACTGTCTCCCTACACGGTTGTTGAAAGAGCAGTTCACGGTCATACTCATGTCATGCGCCGAAATACGTCCCCCGAAGGGTCGCCAAACATCGCATATCCAATATGATAGAGTAAATCATCAACAATCACTGGTATCACAACGTATCATCTCTTGTCATCATAATCATGAACACCATCGCATCTTTTACAATAAAACCCACGCAGACATTGCACCAGCCAAAAACCCAATACACGACTCTCTCACAAACCTCGGTCCAGGCATCGCACTATTCGGACTCGCAGTCTTAGCAGGAGCGTCAGCCGCAGTCAGCGTATAAACCGGAATCATGGACCCCGCCCAGGATGTGGTAGTAGTCCCGGCGTCTGGAACTCCCATCCAGTACTCCTCGATGCACGATCCGGAGCCTTTTCCGTCGAACTTGCATTCGTTATGGAAACCTACGTTCTGGAGAGGGTCGTCAGATGTGCTGGGCTCTTGGTGGTAGATGTAGTGAGTTGCGTCTTCGATAAGGGTTGCTAAGAGTTTATGTGATGAATTTTTAGTCTGGACGTGAACGGGAATTGGTTTACCGTGGTACGTGATAGGTCCACTCGTATATGTAGTCGTCTCAGTTGAAACAGTGCTTGTTGTGACTACTCCATTTGTGGTGTAAAATCCACCGTTGAGTGGGGCTTTTACGTCGACGAACACACTTTGGACTGCGTCTTGGACGTAGGTCGTCTCCCCGTTTGCGCCAGTACCGATGGCGTGGATCGCTAGAGAAGGTTTGGGGACTGAGACAGTGGGCCCTGTGGCCGTGTCGGAGGGTTTGACGACATAAAGGGTGATCGTCGCCGCGAGGGTTGCTGTGCCAGTTGGAACGCGTTACGTTAGGTTGTGTGAGCGAAGGAAGACGTACCGGGCAGGGAAAAGAAAGCAGCAGTCAAGGCAGTCGTGAACTTCATAATGGATACTTGGGATGTTTGTCCTCAGTTGCGAACTGTTGACGGTTCTGGCACAAAGGGTGGGCGAAACTGAAGTATTGAAATCTCCTGGTCTTTATTGTCCCTCTTGAGTGGGACCATGACCCTGCCCTGAAAGGGACAACCAAGGGACTTCGTCTCTATCTGATAAAAATCAGCGCGTAGGTAGAATCACATACCATCAAGGCTTCTGGAACTTGAGGTACATAGAATAAACGCCTACATCACGTACAACGTGCTTTCCGAGCGTTAGCAATGAGGTTGAAAATGACTCGACAGTATATACATATGTACTTA
The DNA here is from genome assembly GCA_003313785.1 of Termitomyces sp. MG148. NCBI lineage: Eukaryota > Fungi > Basidiomycota > Agaricomycetes > Agaricales > Lyophyllaceae > Termitomyces > Termitomyces sp. MG148. The sequence continues at coordinate 13,003 of QLOM01017877.1, read as the reverse complement.
CACATACAAATGAATGCCCTGAGGGATAATGTCGGAGTTGATAGCCGAGAGGTGCCTGGAACTGGCGATTCAGGGAAATACTTAACGAGTACCTTGATGCTCTTCGACCTCGTGATCGCATGCAGTCATCATTGAAAGCGTACTTATATCTAGACATCAGCTATTATCCCTTCAGGATTACACCCAACGCAGTGGCATATGTAGAAGGACGCTCGTCTACGTCGGGCTGTATCGACTGGGAAATTTTTTTTGCTGACCGCTTCTGCGTGTTTGAAGATTGACATGGTCTGCATATACCACCGACAGCTTGCAGGGAAGAGGAAACCTTGGGGCAGACACTGCATATATAAGGATACAAAGGTTCCAAGATGTCACATATCGCGATTGCAGTTGTGAGAAGGCAGAAAAAGAGGTATTTAATGCCGTCCAGAGGGTAAAAGGCCGCACTAGTCGTCACTATTATTGGAAAGAAAGAAAACGGATTCTGCCCTTTGAATACTTGTGCTGCAATGTGCATAATGTGGAAGGACTCAACCAAGCGATTTTAAAATTCAAACTCCGACGTGAACTCGTCAAGGAAGCCATTAACGCAGTCCCGTGACTTTGTACTTTCAATTTCGACTGTCAACGACCACCGAGGAAGCGGCCAGCAAGACGCCCGGTGGTAGCCATGCCCCAGAGCCCGTCGCACCGCTCGACGACGTCGCTCAGCCAGGGCAATTCCCAGCCTTTGGTTGGCTCAATTCCCAAACAGCAGAGGCGAATGACTTCACCAGTATCAAAAGCTTCTCTCACTGCAGTTCGTGATCTTTTTTAATTGTGATATAGAGTTTTGAGAAAAATTTTAGCCCGAGGTACCAAAGCCACAAGGGCGGCCACCATCGCCGCTTCGTAACGAGTTTGTACCCGACACGTTCACTGGGATCAACCCAGACGATTGTTTTTCTGACGATGAAGATGACGATTTTGAAAATCAACAAACATGGAAGGAACGGTCACCGTCTCCATCATCTTCTGTATCTCACCTCGCTGCGAGTATCACTCAACGAGTTGGTAGCTTCCTAGGAACGATGACCCCTCGAACTCCTGGAGTTATGCCTACAGATGCCGAGCTGGAGGCGGCGGCGGAACGCGAAAGGGAGAGGAGCAGGCGAGAAGCCGAGCGGATCTTAACTAGAGAAGCAGAGGAGAGGAAGTTGGTCGAAGAACGCGTTCTCGAAATGATGAGTAGCGCTCGCGGGCTGCCGCCCCCTCCATCGCGTACGGAATCAAAACCTCCATCACCGTCTAGCTCGCAAAAAAGTAACTGGTGGACTGCCGCGAAGAATAGGCTTACGCCAACAAAGGACAAGGACCTGCCTACCCCCGCTCAACAGGTAATTCTCGATGCTAAGGCGCGCGACAAGGATAAGGACAAGAAGAACAAAGGTAAAGAGAAGGAAAAGGAAAAGGACAGGAACGAGTTTCCTACCAATGAATCAGTGCAGATTCTGAGTCTGCCGCCGCCACCACATCGGAAACCTGTGCCTCCGTCTCCATCGTCGCCCACACCTTCACGCCCCAGTCTGTCGATTATGGCCCCCAATCTCACTCCGCCATCGATGCGTTCTATGGATCCTGTTTCCTCCCCGCCATCGAGGGAAGCACCGCTTCTTTATGCTCAGTTCAACACTCAAGGCACCCTTGATGTGCCCGGGACATTGCTGACCATCGCTAAACGTTTTGAAAAACTTGAAAAATGGACGGTGGGTCATGTACGTGCTCTCGAGGATCGAATGAGTGATGTCGAGCGGTGGCTTGTTGACAAAGAAAAGGAGAAAGAAAGGGCCGAGGCAGACAAAACATCTACTCATGCTCCTTCCTCCGCGCCCTCTGAGATCACAGACGAAATTCAGGACCTGAAAGACGAACTCACTGAACTCCAAAGTCGTGTTGGCATACTTGGTCGCGAGATGGCGAAACTCGCTATTTCACCGTCCAACGGCCCATCTCGACAGCCTGCGCCAGTGTCCCCAGCACCTCAGAAAACCTCGAGTTACGTCGTACACGACCTGCCTGCCTCACCTTCTCTCCCTTCTCCTCCCCTACCTATGCCTGTTGCAACGACACCACTACAGAGACGCTTCTCCAGTACCGCACGGGAATCGACTAGCCCGCCACTGGCGTCTTCCAAAACTCCCGGAACACGTCTGCCTTACCCCACAGGTGACTATGCCACCCCGCCGGACTCTACAGCGCCTCTTCAGGGGCCGTTCACATCGCCACCACACTCACCCCCGGCTTCTCTCACGCGTATTCGCCCACTTTCCATCTCTGGACTTGGACAGGGGCTCGGGATACTTCAGACTGATTCTAACTCGTCTCTTCGATCGAGTGCGAGTACGAACACTCGTTCAATGTCGCCCCAACGACAAGTACCTGCGAGCCCCACACCCACAAATACGAAAGCGAACGCGAATACTCCCACAACTTTGACGCCTACCACAACACCCAGTACTCCATCTCAGATGCAGGCTCAGGCACAAGCTCAAGCACACGGTCTTCCTGCCCCAAGACGTCCTTTACCCCGTCCTGCAAGCGTCAGCCCGACCCCACGAAAACGATATACCGTCGCTTTGGGCGAACCTATCGTCTCATCGCCAGATTCCCGGTCTCCTCGTCCCCCACTATCCAGCTCGCCGACTCCTGGTGCTAGAGACAAGGATCAGGAGGAGGGAGGTTTTGGGGATGATACCACCAGCAAGTCAACCTTGGCGCGGTCCATGCATCCTATGAACGGTGATTACAAGCTCTCTCACACCTCTAGTTCCACCTCGACACCCAGAACTTCACCCTCACCTGCATCTGGAGTCACACCGATGTCTGTATCATCCTCATCAGGCAGTCCATCCCCCGCAACGAAACGCCGCCTCCGCGCGCAATCTGCATACGGCTTCGCAGGCGTGCAGGCTGCGCAGGCGTCCATCACGCCTTTGCGTCCGAAGATGCGCTCACGATCTACGGAGCGATACACCCCGGGGCCAGAGCAGAGTTTCCCAACGGGAAAGTTTGTGGATCCGCTTGTGCTCAGGAAGCAGGAGAGGGAAAAAGAGAGTGGTCGGGGGAGGCATGCGGTTACCAGTGGGCTTGCGGCGGGGGTGAGGTCTGGGCCGAAGTTGCCGGTTGGACAACTGGTTGCGTTTTTTGATGGCGAGAAGAGGGGAAAGTGAGATTGTGTTCTGCGGTTGTGTTTGCTTGATTTTGAGTAATTGGGCGAAACTTAGGCCTCAGGTTTAGAGCTGCACGAATTTTGGTGATGATACCCATATCCCCATATCTTTCGACATCTTGATTTGGTTTACGAGATTGCTCATTGCTGTTATTCTGAAATGCCTGATATACAACTTTCATCTCTGACAAACCGACCCATATTATTATTAATGGCATATGTAATTCGAATTTGTTTGAATTTGATCCTAGATGTCCGAGCTATGGTGATTCCAAGGTATTCAGTATTTAATAATTATCACTCTGTCCTCATATTTGGTACGTGGAGCTTCTTGTCATGAAATCTTTCTGTTCCGTTGATAGCTTGTTCGATTGGAGGTGGTGAGGGGGCACGCTGTTTTGCTGCCCGCCTCCTCAACGAACGCCGGATGACAATAGCAATCGCCTTTTCGCACCCACACACCACACCCTGAGGTGACGTTCCAATCCCGCCATACAAGCACGTTGGCGCTCGCCCTATCGCAGCTCACGCGGACCAATCTACAGGACACGAGACAGAACTCTGAGCCAAGGGACCGGGATCTTCAGCCCTCCCCCACTCCCTCCCCAGAAACCGCAGTAACTGCATACTGAGAGCAGATAAGATAGGATCTTCATCGATACTCCCAAGTAGCTGTCTAACGATAGCCAAAGTCTTTTACGGACTGCCACACACACGTTATAAAGAGCAAAAAGAATATCAATGAATCATAATCACGGTATATACTTGGTAGAGGTTAACCTGTAGATGGAAATAATAAGCGCTGCAATTGTAGGAAGAACAACATCGTCCAATCAAGCAAGACGAGTCCTCCAAAGATCAACTTCACAATCCCACATCTTCTCGAATCTTCGCCCGGAAAGATACGGCCCTGATCAGTACCTCACGATATATATCAAGTTCGTGCCACAGGTCCTCATGAAAATAGCCAAGATACTCCAGATTGTCCCTCACCGCGTTCAGTTGTGCGACGGAGAAAAGGATGGAGTCAACTTTCTGTTCGTCATGTGAAGAAGTGAAATCCGCCCGAGCGATCTCCTCCGCAACAGAAATCCTTGTTCGTCGATATCCAGGCCGGAGACGTGGATCGTACTGTGCCACGGCTATGGTCTGCGCCTCAAATCCTGATGTGGAGACTGGAATAAACAAGCCTAATAATTGCAGCGGCGTCCTCACGATGGCTTTGATATCGGCTGAAGGTGTAACTACGCTAGAAGACTTATCGCGTACCTCGGGAAGAGGGTGCATCAAATCACGTATCCATTCCGGTACCAATTTCCTGAATAGCTCTGCTTGATTCTGCGTATGGAGGTACACCACAAGCTCGTGGAACGTCTCGATATGAGGAACATACATCAAAACTTTCGGGAGCTCTTTATGAAGACGTGGAGGAAGAGCGGGTATTGTTGGCGCGAGATTGGGAACATTGATGGCGAACAGAAGATCGTTGATTGGTATCTCGACAACGTTTGAAAGTGGAGACGAATTCATCGATCGTAGAGGCTTTCGTCCGCCCCTCGTGACTGGCTGTAATAATCCTAACGGTCGGGGCGTTGAGTGTACAATGAGGATGTGCGTAGGACCAAGCGCTCGCGGGGATACCAGCTTGTCCGCCGGACCGAGCCTTATGGTGTCCCAGACGTCGACCCTTTGATCAACGTAATTATAAGGAGAAAAATGCCCGTCAATTCTCTTGGGTTGGGTTGAGGACGCGTGAGCAAGTCCTGAGGCAGAGAGTACGCGTCGGAGGATGTGAATTTCGTTCTTCGACGAAGAACCGGATCCTTGTGCGCCATTGGCGGAAGGACCCTCACGTATGAGTGTAGACATACGAGTATTACTGTCTTTAATGCTTGCATTCGCTCTTTTTCGGACTCGATAGAGCCAATGACTGTAATGCATTATTAATGGGAAAGGCAGATATCAAGATAAAAGATGGTGTACCTTGGAGTTCCCCCCACGCGAATCTTCAGAGTCTGCCTTAGCTCGGCAATGCTCTTGTTGCTGGTGAGGAGCGCTTCGCGATCGGGTGCCACGCCTAAAAGCATCCCTCGGTTGATATCACGTTCTTTGGGACGGGTATGAAGATTGTTTAGCGGCCAAGGATTGCTTGGTACCAAGGTGAGAGTGTGGGGAGACGCGTAGACTACTGGCATTTTTCGTGATCGTGTCGTGGGCTGGGAAGTTTGAGTTGAGTGAGATTTGAGTACGTGCTTTATCTTTATATTTTGAAAGCTGGCCAGACTCTTTGTCATGGGCCACAATTCAGACAATCGTTCTCCGAAAACGCGTCGGCCCAAAAAGAGTCATTTTCCGCGATTGTGATCCTCAAGTATAGACATAAAATACTGGAAAAGCCTCATCCTGGCTTTGTGTTCGCTATCGATTTCGGTATGGGCGAGCGTTGAGCAGAGATGACAATAAAGTTCATTAACATTGACTGCTCAAAAGGTATCCTTGTAGACTAGAGTCGTGGAGAAACCGCCATCCTTGTTTGAAAGTGAAGATGCGCAGCACTACCATGCTATATCGAGAATTTTACTCAGAAAGCAATTACATATGTAGAAAGCACAGTCAAAAAGATTCGAAGTAATTGGCGGGTCGAGACGGAACCCCGTATTAATGTTCCGATCAGCAATCTTATAATTAGTCATGATCGATTTGACCAGTAACCCTTGGGAACTGTAACCTGACTTTCTATGGAGCTTCTGAATTTACGATGTGACAACTCTGGTAGAACAGCAATACATTACATCCAGCGGGTTCGGATAGGGATCTCATCCATTCCTCGCGTTGTCTCTGCAACTTGGCATGTCCTTGATACTTGATTCGGTTAATCATTCTAGGCGAATCGCCGGTTGCAATGGAACGCGGAGTCTCATGACCGTATTCAGGTTCACCTTTGTTCGTAACCATCTGCTTTGACCGGCTCATCTACACAAACCATCCAACTCGCAGCCATGCGATCAACACTCTTTACAATTCCGACCTCTTTTTCTCTCTTACTACTGCTCAAGGGTTTAGACCTTATTGGTAGCACTTTAGCATTCACATCGTACGCGAACGATTTTGTGGATCCAGATTATATCGTGAAGGGTGTGTTCGGGAGTAATACTCTCGTGTCGCAACAGACAATTTTGCAGTGGGCGAAGGATTCTGCTGCTGGAGGACCATGGAGCAAGTGAACGTTTAATCATTCTGACAGTGATTAACCTAGAATTGTAGGTGTCACCCAGAAAAATGTAACTGCACCCTCTGGTGATATTCATGATTATATGAGTTGGGCGCCGTAGTACGGCGCTTCTCTTTCTTTTTGTGTGGCTTCTCTGATATCAAGAATACGTAGTTGGTGGCCTGACTGCTCAAAGGCCGGGAATACGACTGAGTTGGCACCGGAGCAGAGTGGGTCTTTCAATTTCTTTCCATGGGCACTTGGACTAAATCAAATACAGTCTGGAAAACATGTACATATGTTTCTCGCGATGGAAAATTTAACCCTGACGGTCGCTTAATCAACGATGTTGGCCACTTCCAGTCGCTTTCCGATATGGTCCTTTACAACTCAATTGCATTTGCTTTGACAAGTAACGGGTCCTCGTCATACTCCACAATGATAGGTCAGTTGTCTGTCTCTATGGCACTGTTGTAAAAGATAATCGCTGAATTTCCGTCATTCAATACAGCTGATTACATTAAAACCTGGTTCCTCAACGATGACACTAAGATGAACCCCAACTTGAACTACGCGCAGATGCAGCGCGGGCCTACGGGACAAGTCGGAAGTCATACCGGTATTCTGTGAGTCGGTTTATTGTTTAGACCTTTGTGGAACCTAACTATGGTGTGGTTTACCAGTGATTTGAAAGGCATGGCTAAAATTGTCACTGGGATTGAAATACTTCGTAAAATGAACTGCACGGACTGGACGAGCGAATTGGATGATAAGATGAATGTTTGGACTACTGAGTATATTAAATGGCTTGAATCAGCGTCTATATCGCTCGAAGAAAAGGCCGCTCCAAAGTTAGCTTCAGTTTCCTTTATGAAATTAGCCTGTGGGTTAAAGCACGTTCTCTTAGTAATCACGGGACGTTCTGGTACAATCAAGTGGCTGCGCTGAAGATCCTTGTTGGCGATCTGTCTGGGGCACTCGATGTCACTAACACTTACTTTGCGAAGCAATATATGACTCAGATCACGGCTGATGGGGAGCAGGTAAGTCACTTCGGGTTGTATATATTATGTATACTCATGTAGTGAACCCTCACCAGCCACTTGAAGCTGCACGCACTCGTCCTTATCATTACCACGCCTACAATTTGGCCGCTATGATCGTAAGCCTTCATTTTTTCCTTGCCTTGATATGTCATCTCTTGTTCAACCTGTTGTCAGACCAATGCCCGCCTCTCCACATATGCAGGGAACTCCGCCGTCTGGAATAAAACCACCAATGAAGGCTCGACAATCAAAACCGCACTTGACTATGCAATGACCCTCAACGCAGCCGACTCCAACGAAACTTCGTACACCACTGAATTGTATCCGAGTGTCGCAGCTGTCGGCGCAGTCTACGGCGACCCAGAAGGGAAGTATGTGGATTTCCTTGCGAAGGGCCAGCCGACGTACATGGAGGAGGCCTATTTCTTGTGGAATCAGCCGCTGAAGGGTGGAGAAGGTGAGGGTAAGGTGATTCAGGTGTCTACGACGACAAGTACGAAGGCGTCGCAAGCAACAAGTGCGACAGGAAATAATACTAAGGATAATAGTGCCAGTGCTCTGGATTGTACTCTGAGTTGGGGACTGGTCATGCTTGTTGGTGTGGGGTTGCAGGTTGCATTTGTGCTTTGATTTTATTTGTTATTTTTATCCCCTGATCAAAAACATCATGAGACAGACTTGAAATATTTTTTGCTGAAGTGAATTTTGTGTTCCTGTAAACAAAGCTCAAATCAAACAAAGTGAGGTTGGGGCTGGATTTGGGGCTGGATTTGAGCCTTGAGTGGGTGGAGGTTTGGAGATGAAGCTTATAATAGGCCCATTCAAAGTTGAGCCTCAACTCCTAATTATTGTGGCCAGTTTTTGTCATATGATGAAGATTTGAGTTTCTGCTACAGCAAATGCAATGACCACTTACAGATGCCCTTTTGGCTGCAGAGCCTGCTACTTGCCCTCAGTACTATGATTTGACTTAAATCTGAAATATAATCCTGCAGAATACCTTCACTAATGGTGATCTACAATGGCCAAGACCTGTGCAAGGACCACTCCATGCATGTTTCCCCACATTTATTTAGCTGTAGTGTGTTTCATAGGCATCTGCAAAACACCAAACAATATAAATTGCCTGTTGTAAAATAGAATATCTTAAAAGATCTTATAATGGTGACAATCAGTGCATGCTCTTTTCTATATCATCTCTGCTATAATGCTTTGAGCACTAGTCAATCTAACTGCTGAGAGTATCAAAAGCCACCTGTAAGGGTGACCTCTAGAGATTGCAGCTAATCACACAACTGGCAGAGGGAAATCTGAAATTTATTAGAATCAGTACAATACAACAGGAATGTAACTAATCATCTGGTGGAGGGGAATCTGAAGAGAACAAGTCTAAGGGTTTCTCTGCCATTGTCAGGGGACCAGTCTTTGGACCATGTCCAACTCTACTCCAAGCTTAGTCCAACAATATGCCTATTTCTAGCAGATCTGACCAGCTGCTTGGCCCACCCTTTTCCCTTCCATCAGTAGTCTGTAAGGGCGACCTCCAGAGGTTGCGGCTAAGTCACACAACTGGCAGAGGGAAATCCGAAGTTTATTAGAGACAGTACAATACAACAGGAAATACAACTAATCACTTGGTAGAGGGAAATCTGAAGAGAACAAGTCTAAGGATCCCTCTGCCACAGCGCAGCGCATCAGCATGGGTGGCGGAGGCATAGGAATAACTGTACAGTACTTCCCAAAAGGCATGGGAGCGTCCTGGAGATATCCAGAAATCCCCAGAGAACTCTGGGGAGTCAAAAAAAAAGTTTCAGAAATGGAAGTCCCCTGACATCACCCCCCCTCTAGGGTGCAGTGTCTTGACGTACTGGGTAGAACAGTTCACGAATAGCGTAGTTGGTTGGGGAGATAAGGTAGAGGCGGTGGATGACTCGGGGCGCCATGGGATGGTTGTGGTGGAAGTCCCGGACCAGGGCGGGCATGTGAACGTTTTTTGGTGGGTTCCTAGGAATTGTCTTTGATACCGTAGCCCTTCCACTTGACCTTGTACTGTAGTTTGCGCCAGAATAGATGGCTGTTCAGGATCTTCTCCACTTTGTACTCCGTTCTGTTGTTGACAAGGACGGGAGATGGGGGAGGGGGAGCTCATTGGCCGGGGTGGGCAAGAGCTTGACCACGTTGAAGACCAGGTGCAGTCGATGCATCCCAGTAGGCAGCTGGAGTTGGTATGCGAGGGGTCCAACCTGTCGCTCAACCACATATGAGCCCAGTTGTTGGTGCAAGAGCTTCTGCAATGGTTGAGTGGTTGCGATGTCAGAGGCGTCTATGTAGACGTGGTCTTTGGGCTTGTACTGGGGAGCCGGAGTCCGCCCTCAATTGTAGTACCGGGCCATGTTGTCCTTTGCCTTGGTCAGCATGGCCTTTGCCTCTTCCTGTGCCTTCTGCATGTGATCAACAAAGTTGTTGACTGATTCTTTCTCCGATTGGTGTGCACATGGTTTGAAATCCATTCAGGGGTGTTGGCTGGTGTTGAGGAAGAACAGGGAGACCTGCATGGACGTGTGGACGCAGTTGTTGTACTGGAATTCTGCCTCAGGGAGGAGCTTGTCCCAGTTGTTGTGACGTTCATTGCAGAACAGCCGGAGGTACTGTTTTAGCTCCTGGTTGACATGCTTGGTCTGTCCGTTGGACTGTAGGTGATAGGCAGTGGATGTGTGGAGCTTGACGTGCAGGAGGTGGTAGAGTTCCCAGGTGAAGTCCGCCACAAACTGTGGGCCCCAGTCGGAGACGTAGGCATCAAAAAGGCCATGGAGCTTCTAGACGTTCTTCTGGTACAGGTTGGTGGTACCCATTGCAGAGCAGGTTGTGTGCATTGGAATGAAGTGCACCTGCTTACCGTAGAGATCCACAACAACCATGATGGCATCATATCTGTGTGCATCCAGGAGTTCCACGATGAAGTCAATGGAGGCCACACTCCACCAGGTGGCTGGTGTAGGAAGAGAGTGCAGTTGGCCGGTTGGCGAGCAATGATGGGGCTTTGTCTGGAGGCAGAGATTGCAGGTGCTAGTGTACGTGCCAATGTAGCGTGACATCTGCAGCCATCAATAGTTCTGGGAGACCAGCTCCAGTATCTTCTAGTGGCTGGGGTGTCCGGCAATGTGGGAGTCATGGTGCTGCTTGACAATGCACCTCTGGAGCTCCAGGTTGTTTGGCACGTAGATGCGCCCCCGGAAGGTAAGAAGTCTGTCCTACAGCCTCCACTTGTTGGTGTGTATGGATTTCGCACCAAAGAGGCATCTTGAGTGTAGCGCTAGCATGGCCTTCATGACCAAGTCCTCCTATATTCCCTCCTGGTTACCTTGGCAGATGTCCCGGAGTATGTTGACCTTGTCTCCTTGGACTGCCACCCCTTTGAGCGCGTGGATGGCAAACAGCTCCGGGCGCAGGAGGGTGATGTTGTTGTTATTCCCTGCACCAGAGCCATGGTTGGCATGCCAGGAGAGAGCATCAGGCTTCCCCATGCTTTGACCAGGCTTGCTTGTGGTGCAATGTAAAGTTGAAGTTGGCAAGGTACAGGGACCACCATCAACAGTTGAGCTTTTTGGCCATCCAGAAGTACTCCAGGTTTTTGTGGTCCTGTCAGGGGACTCCTCATCTCTCCCTTCTTTCACTCTTTATTCCTTCATTCTTCCTCTATTTATTTTTTTATTTCTGCTGTCACTCTTTTACCTTACTGCTTCTATTCTTTCAACACCATCTATTAGTATTATTCTCAGCCCTTGAGGTGCTCTAGTTCTTTAGTTATCATTCAGATAAGTGTAGCCAATGCTTCTAGAGGCTTAGTAAGCATCCAGAGGCTTAGTCATCACAAGGCTAGCCTCCAAATTACTAAGCAAGTCACATGAGACATGTGCATGACCTCTGGCAATGGCAATTTCCGAGTTTTTGATTATTTTCGGAGATTTTCCTTTTTTAGATTATAAATTTTATTGTGGCTTTTGTCATGCTGTACAGTTGCTTCCCATGCTTCTAGAGCCTTGGAAGCATCACTCCTGGCATAGGGAATCCCTAGACTTGTTCTCTTTGGATTTCCCTCTGCTAGATGAGTAGTTATGGTTGTATTACCTAAATATACTTTGGATTTCCCTCTGCCAGCTGTGTGACTGAGCCATAGCCTCCAGAGGTTGCTCTTACAGGTCCATCCAGACTTCAAATTTGTGCCAAGACCCCTCCAGGAAGTGGCGCCACTCCTCCAGCAACCAAATGATCGCAAGCATCTCCTTGTTGTGGATCTTGTAATTCTGTTCCATGGCATTGAGGCTCTTGGAGTAGAAGACTACGGGATGCCACTTACCATTCTCCAGGGACTCCTAAGAGAGGACCATGCCAGTGACAAAGTTGGAGCTGTCCGCCTTGACTCGGAAAGGCCGGTTGTTGTTGGGAAAGAGCAGGACAGGCTTGGAGGTGATGGCGGACTTCAAGGCATTGAAGGCCTGCTGTGTCAGGTTCCACTGACCACAGGGGCTCAGTCTACTGGGTGAGACCCTTATGGGAAGATGCAATTAGCTCTGGTGTACAATTCTAGGACCTACAAGGGCTCCAGGGGTAAAACGCTATGCTTCGGGACAGGCACGAGCCAGGAGGCAAGTGCACAGGGGATTCTGGGTAAGTTCAGAGGCGATGTCAATTAAAGGAAGTGAGGTGGGGAAGGTTATGGGCTCTACAATTTGAGCTGAGCAGGCAAGGCAAGATTAGGTAGAATTGGACTGGGATTTAGAGAAATACAAAGACGTGAATCAGAGTGTAGTTAGAAACAAGGCCAGGACTTAAGAAGAGTCAAAATCTGTAAAGGGGAAAGGGAACACAAGTCAGGACTAAACTGGGAAAGAGTTGCAAGACAGAGAGAGAGAGAAAGAGAAAGTACAAGGCAAGAGATTTGAGATGAGTACAAGACACAAGACAAAACAGAGTTAAAAATGGGCACAATACAAGGCAGAGTCACAAAACACAAGCAAAAGTGGATTCAAGAGCACAAAACAAAATATGGGGCAACAATACGGTGTGTGTTATGCAATATCAAGACTACTGACTAAGTCCCTATCTGACTACTTAAGTACTCTTATGGGTATGTCCTGGGCCAACCCCTTGATCTCCAGGTCTGAGTGCAACTCCAGGACTCTATACGAGTTGGCGGGTGTTGGTTTCCATCAATAGAGTGGCGGGTGTCAGCCGTGATCAGGTGATGGCAGCGTTGGGGGTTCCCAGGGCAGTGATGCGTAGGGTGATGGCCAAGCGCAATGTGATGGCTAGATGGCACAGGTGTTGGTGTGATTGAAGGGGCGGCGATGTTTGGGGAGGTCTAATGATGTCTGGGAGGAGTTGCATAACTTCCCAGGAGTGGTGGGTAGCATCCAGGTTGATGGGGTCAATAGCCAGGGTGATTGGCGGTGGTGTCTATGGTCACTGGTGGAGAATTGGATCCGGCTTATGGGCTGGTGGGGGGTTGTCTTCCAGGACCTCTGGAAGCATGGGGGT
>QLOM01017876.1:21905-55495 GCA_003313785.1 Termitomyces sp. MG148 | reverse complement strand
AGAGACGCGACAATGGGAGGATGCAGGCCGAGCTTTTCAAACGTCGTAGTAGGCTTTGTGGACTCTGTTGTTTCTGGTAGAGCACTAGATTGAGAAGTAACCTTGGCCTTGGCGAGTACTTCTGCTTGTCTCTCTGCATTACGACTCATATACCGCACAAACGTAGTGCGAGAGCATCGCGCTTGGCGACCTAGTGTGTTCACCAAGGTCGCGAGAAAAGATTTCATATTACGTCACACGGTGGGATTTTGCCACATTCGTTGAATTTTTTTGGTTTTTTTATTGGAATTGAAAAATTTGAATTTTATTGATCTTTTTTGGCATCCATTGACTCGAGGCCGCCACTTACTGAATGAGATATTCTCGGAGCGCAAGTCATCGCTCCGTCATCTAGATTTCTACGAGCTTTTCTATTCTAGTATCATCGTAATCTTTATACCCTTGCGATTAGTTTTCTAATCAATATTTCTCACCAAGATATCCCCGAAGGTTCAAAGGTCTAGTATAAATACAGTGATCTCAGCATCTGTGCAAGGCGTTTATTGATTACGCATTGACATGCCTAGAATCCAGTGTACACTACATCTTTCCATTCACTTCGCCAACATAATATACACTCAGAAGCGGATCCTTCTCGACACAAACAATGTATCTGTTATATTTGGGAGCGCTAGTTGTTTGCCGCTGCAGTACTTGTTTCATCTGCTCATTAATTGGCGCCGTCACGACTATCGCAGTGGATACATAATATCATTCGACTCGGATATCAGGATATCATGAAATAAGAATCTATGTACGAACAAGTCTAGGTCCCAATTAAAAGAATTTATCCATGAGAGTTCTAGACGCTTCAACGCCTAGCTGAAGACAGAATAGAGTTAGCCACTTGGAATTAGGGAAAACAAGGTTGACTCACGAATGTCGCTGCGTTAGCAGGGAATGCCTACACAGTCCATCAGAAGATGATCATACACATGAGGAGACTACTCACTCTTGCCATAGCTGGTCCGAATCCTTTCCATAATGCACGAACACCATCCTGGGCTATCGTCTTGCGTGCACAATCTAATAACCCGGAGTAAGTGCCTTCCGGCGCGGACTGAATCCTAGATTTTAATACCTAGTAAAGTATTGGTTCACAAGTAGTCCTCGTGTGTAAATGAATGATGACTTACGTCTGGGGGTATAGCTAAAGCCCACATGGCAACACCAGCTGATCCTCCGGCTACAATGATTGCACCAAGGTTCAGATCAGCTGGCGAAGAACCTGCCGGGGTCAACATTCTCTTCGTCACCTCGTAGGCCGCAAAGTACCTATTGAACGATATTTCAGACATCCAGAATCAAACAAATAGCTATCCACGAACGCAGCACTGCCAGGACCGTCTCGGGCAAGGGTGGCTCCTGTCCCACGGAAGATGCTTTTCATTCCACCCTCGCGGTAGAGATGCCTTACCACATCAACAACGCCCTTATACCTCTTCTCGCCTGCATCTTTACCCTGACCCTGGGTCTATCCGAGACGTTAATTCGTAATTCCATGCAGACAAGAGTAGATTAGACGCACCTGCAAAATCACTTTGGCCCTTTCTACGGGGGCTGTGACGAGTGTGGTCGGAACGGCCGATAGGAATCCAGCACATGCAAGTTCTGATATTGACAAAGTCTGGCTTGTCCGTTGTGGGGTCAATGCCAATATCAAATTCTTTGATGCGTCATAAGCCTAACGAAATCTTATATTTAGTCCACACGTCTTAAGATTATCTGATTATCTTACCCAGAATGACACGGCGAATATCGGTGTGACGCCTAATAGTGGTGGGACCATGCCACGGTACATGCTTACAGGCTCATGAGCACAGAAAGGAGAAGAGATACGATCGCACATACCCAGAGATACCATCCCGAGCCAAAGTCTTCTTCACAACATCTAGGGCACCAGTATAAACGCCCGGGCCAGCAGTTTGTAATCTCGTCTTCGTCAGATCAAATGGATGTCCTAAAGAATGTGAAGGCGGAGATCAAGGATAAAGAAACGTTCGAGGACTTTTCTGAAGCACTAACCGACAAGAACAGCAGAAAGACCACCAAAACCTCCAGCAATGAACGCTTTGGCGGACTCCACCGCAGTCGAACGAGATTCATCGGTCGCTGGTGATTCACTGCTCTGCGGGTGAACAAGTCAGAAGGATCGAGTGAAGAATTGAAGAACTGATGAGCTGCAGACCATGTTGGGCTATCTGGCGAAGACTTGACACAAAGAGGACGCACCGATTTAAATATATGTACGCCCCCAGACGACCGGGATCGGGTAATTCAAAAATTCACATGCTTCTCAGGAAAACCGATCTTGAAAATACTTACATCATAATCATTGTAAAATAAGTACCCCATTTGTACATAAATTATTCGACGTATATATCAAGGGCTTACAATTTCCAATATGATAAGTCTCCAGTCTACAACCCTGAAAAATCAAGATTCGTCTCGACCAAATCCGCCAATAGGCTCGTATGTGGCCTCTGTCGTATCTCGTTGCCAAACAAGTCTGACGCCGTAGAAGAATAGACAGATTAGTACACAGCCCCCAATGCCCACAACCGTAGGTGCACCGTAGGATATCCACAATGAGGGATTATATGGCTGCAATAGTCTGTCGATTTGAATAACACCTCCGCTAGCGGTAGTCGATCGGCCCCACGAGAGCACACGAGCCCAATCAGCGCTACCATCGGTACCCCGAGCACCTTTGATACCAACGATATATCCTTTTGATTCCGGGTCATCGCGCCAACGGAAGACAAGGTCTCCATACACTGATTTGGAGGAAAGAAGTGTACTGTATGTCGGAGAATCGTCAAGAGGAAGAGGCTGATTGTTGTAGAGTGCGTCAGTGTCGTATATCGACGATTCACCCTCTGAAGGCTGAGTAGGAACCAGATGTTGTGCAACGATGGCACGTAACGCATCCGGCTGAGCATAAAGTTGTGTCAGATTCACATCCTTGAATGCGTTATCTGTAGGGCACAACAATGTCCAGCCTACTCCCGACAAGGCTTCGCCGGTCGAGAAAAATCCTTCTGGTGGCGCAGTGCCGTTAAGGACCCATTCAAACCCAGCCTTCACAGCGATTGATGCCATAGTACTTCCTTGAGCAGCCTTGACGAGTTTTCCGATAGTTAAATTGACCGAGCGAGGAATTAAGATATCCGAGAGCTCGTGCACAACACCGGTATTCGTTAGAAGATCCTTAACAAATAGTTCGGACCGCATTCCGGTCCAGCCTCCACTCGGACTGACGTCGAGACTGCCGTTCTTGAATCTGTCAAATCGTATGTCGCTGCCCTCTAGAGTTGAAAAAGAATGTTGGGAACCATTCCTGAGTGACTGCCCATACTCAATGGTGTCTAATGCATGATGTAAAAGGACATTCTCCAGATCTTGCTTCGCAGATGTGCTCAGTAGGTGGGTACTGACAAGAAGGCCTAAGCGTTTGAAAGCCGAATTGTGAGGAATAAGAAGGGACGTATGGGGTGCCTTCCGAAGAATTTCAGCCTGAGAAGTGGAAAAGATGGCTGCAAGGAAGGAAGAAAGGTCTAGGAAGGGGAGAGCTGTTTGCAAAGGATCAACGGGGGGCACAATCGGCCGAGAAACGAAGTATAGAAGGGTATTATTGACTTGTACTGGTAGATCATAAGCCATGTACAAATCTATCGTAGACATAGATCGACTCACTTGGGTTTCCTATGGTCTTAGCACCAGCGAACCTGACGGACTTTTCAGCTGATTTCCTGTCATCCGAACTGACCCCAACGCTCAAGACCTGGCTCCTGCCGGCGAGTCCATCCTCTTCTAACGCAGTCTCCAGTAGCATTCCATCTGCCAGTTTCTCAGGAGTCCAATTCCCTGGCAAAAAATGATATTGCAGAAGTCTCTTTAAATCTTCACTCCCCTTCTCAGGAAGTTCCTTGTCTCCTTGTAACGACATTACATCGTCGGACGGGGCAAGAATTGTGTACTTGACATCTGTGTTATTGATCAATGTGCCCAGATCTACAGAATGTAGCAAAGAAACAAAAGTCGTGCAGTTGAGAGCAAGAAGATATTTCTCTGGCGTGAGTTGGAGAGTGCCTGGAGGTACAAGAAGAGAGTCCACGAGATGAAGAACACCGTTGGACGCGAGAATGTCGGGTTCCACAAGGCGTGCACCCGAGACCGTGATATTCATAGAAGAGACTTTGATCTCGAGCTTGGACCCATCAAGCGTTGTCACTTATAGAAACGTTTAATGAGTAGATGTATTTCATGACAAGATAAGAGAAAAGCTGTACAATTTGTTGTTTCCTCAAAGGTATCAGAATATTCCACTCCTTTCTCCACAACGGCGTGCAAATTCAGTATTCGATTAAGATCATTAGCAGAGTATTCACTCTCGAGATACAGTCGCTCGTAAGGGTCCAAAGCATCCCAAGCAGGATCGACAGGCAGGAAAATTGTAAGTTTTGACGTAGAATTGAGAAGTTTCGTCATTGCGGGAGTCAGCACCTTGTTGAAAAAGGACAACGAACTCTGTTGAGATATAACTTTGGCTAAAATGATTTCAAGCAAACCGCTTGAAACATCATTCAGAGAGACCAATCTTACCTAGATCAGGTGGTGGTTCAAGGACCTTAGAAATACCGTATATTATGCCGTTGCCTGCTGTGGAAGTATTGCCAATCTTGGTGCCGCCCTTGCCGAAAGCATCAACTCCAACGTCATTTGCTGTAACACGCAATCGCTGCGGTTTGCCTCCCAAGGTTCCTCCTGGAATCGGTAGCCACGGTGGAAACGGAGGCGGATTTCTTGAGGGCGGATCTGGAGGGGCTCGAGGGTAATGCAAGGTGAAGTGTGTTTGTGTGTTATCCTTGGGCAGTTCCGGAACTGTGTAGTTGAGTAAATGGTAGAACAGTTGCTGCCTCAGCTGTTCCTGCACATTGTCCTGCACATTGTCATTAACTATGAAATCATCATTATTGAAGACACTGCGCCAGAGGTCATTGTCACGGAGATGGTGTCGGATTGCATCATTGGTAGGAGCGAAAAGAGTGCTTCCATTGAGTTTGTTGAGTGTGGGGATGAGGCGGGCGCGTTGGAGGAGACGGAGAAGAGAGGTATAATTGGGATCGTTGGAGAGGGCATCGACGAGTGTGGTGGAGACAGTGTTTGTAAGTGGATGTTGCAGAGAGGAAAGCGCAGGGGATGCAAAGAGGAGAGTGAGGAGAGCGACAGGCAGGACGTGGAGGCGCATGGTGGGAGTCAAGTTGAGACAGTGCGACGAGTTCCGCTTTATGTCATGCTTCACCTTGACCACGTTTACGCCGCCTACCCGGCACGCAGTATTTGCCATCTCCAGCTCCCAAATGCCCTCTTGATCGTCAGTGTTTCTTTCTAACCCCCCAACCTTGGCTTCAACCTTTTCACCAGCTTTATCCATCAGCAGACGTCGTCATACTCTTAAATGCTTCCTCACTCTCCCTCGTCCGTATCCTTGCATTGTCAGAAGCTTTCCCCATTACCACGAACACTACCGACAGCATATCATGCATTACAGTCGATTCGGGCATGATGCTGGTAAGATCTTGTCTTTCTGTTACGCTTTCTGACTGGTACACTCGCTCTCAAGGTCTTTGCCGCCAGGAACAATCGCATTGCCGCTTGGGGCCTTTCTGGTATGAGGAAGGACAATTGGTCAATTCATTCGACCCTTGTATTTCCAGAAAGTCAGGTAATCACGACGCTTGACTGCAAATCTGGTGAGTCCGCACTTCTTCTGCCAAGGCCAAAACTGACGGTGTATAGGCCTGCTTGCTGTTGGCTCTCAGCTCAGCCTCTCTGTATATACACTCATCCTTGAAAACGATCTCCCCAGCTGGTCACAAAAATGGACTATCCGGTTGGTGTCTTGACAAGATCTCGAGTTTCGGTTCATGATATTGGTGTAGTGCATCTTCTCCGACTTGCGCACGCTTCGCGCCTTCGTTAATGTATCTTGCAACTCTATCTGCGGTATGCATTTCAGAAGGAAACGATAGCTATTGTGTGACAATTTACTCGTTTCTCCTAGTCGGATTGTGCAATTAGGATGTACTCTACCACGTCGGGTCGTCAGACTCAAATAATACCTCATCCGCGTACCATAACCAATTTTGCTTGGCGACAATCACAAGCAGCAAGCCGGTCAGTATCCAGTACATTCGAACTATGAAATCTTATTCATGCCATTCTATAGCGATGACCTGATACTTTACACTGTCACTGATGACTCTACAATTCGTATTTTCCTCCCTGTACTAGATTTTCCTCAACAGTTACAGCTTCATGCATCTTTGGACATCTTTTCTTCTCTTCCTTTTTCTGCCGCTTCCAATCATCTGAATCAGACTGCCTCTACCGCTTTTTGGCTTGATAGAGAGATTGTTGGAAATGCTTTGAACGAAACATTAAAAAGATGGTCGGGCCAGGACAGTGCTCGTCTTCGACGAATCAAAGATATCAAAGACGAACGTTGGGATTTGTTCCTTCGCGTTCTTGGTGACGGCTCCGTCGTTGTAAGCGCGGTTGCAGTCAGTCGTCCTTCCGCTGCCTTAGCTTGTAACTAATTTATTCTCTCATCAGAATGTAGATCGAAGGCCTCCGACGCTCCTCAAACAGTTCACGTTACAACAGTTGCCACCAGCGACCTTTCCTGGACTGCCTTCTCACCTCTTCGTCTTGCGTAATGCAGATCCATCTATGCTGATACTTGCGGTATCTTCTCCATTAGCAATCTTTAATCTTTCTCCAGTCGCTTTCTTTGATGCACAAAATGATGGACTCAAGCTGTCTTCACGAATGCTACCCAGAGTTGCCGAAGAGGAGTCAAACATTCTCAGGCTCGTAAGGACACCGGAAGGCGCAGGCGTAGGCATTGTGCGCGTCAATGGTGGCGAGGCCTGGAAAGTCATAAAGAATGGCACCCAGCTGGTCCGTTCCGGCTCCTGGTCATCAGCGGATCACGTCGTTGTACTTCAACGAGGTAAATCCACCTTACCTCTGTTTCTGTAAAGCAAACCCGAACTCTGGTATAGGACACCTTTTTGTGACATATCTGGTCTCTGACGGGACCTTGATTCTGCATTCAACGCCTCCTCAGAGACTTTCCGTACCAGCCATAGATTACCTGTTCTCAATACCCTCTGAAGATGAAGGTGACTCTATAATTGGAATTACATCTGAGCTATCAATCGTCCACCTTCGTGCTTATTATATTCCTTCTCCGACTCTGTTGATTCACTCACAATCTAATCTACCACTCGCACATCCGCCCAGGTTCATTCTACCTGTCGATCCGATGGCTTGGGGTCAGAGACAGTCTTGGACGGAATCGGACGTCCTTCTTAGTGTCTCTCATACCGGGGAACTAGATTTTTGGGTTCCCGAGGGCGCCCTGACACCTTGGTGGAAACAGACCGGGACCGTGAAGACGGGTCGGACAAGGATTACAAAAGCGAGTTGTAGCTCTGCCAAAAAAACTGCATTGAGGAAGTAGTGTCTTATTAATATGTAAAGTTGCTTGCTGATGGACCTTTGAATACAGTCGTTCCTGAACCAGATGGTGATGAATTGACAATATGGAATTCGCAAGAATCAGAGTTCGCTACTGGTCTAGACTTCTGTACACATTATAGGTATGTTTTCACTGTTCTCTTGCATCATTGTCATCTCAAATTACTGGTTCAGTGAACACATTACTGACTTGGATTGGACGTCAACCCCCGATAACCAGTCTATCCTCGCCGTCGGTTTCCATCACCGTGTCGAGCTACTATGTCAACAGCGAATGACCTATTTTGATGAAGGACCTGGGTGGGCAACGTGTACCACGATTGATATCGGAGGGTTTGTGGATCATATAATTCCTCCCCTTTCATGATCAAATATCGCTTTATGAAGGTTCATTCCTTTGCCTATCAGCGACTCTATTTGGCTCGACCATGGATCACTTCTCATAGCTGCGGGGCACCAGATGTTTCTTTATGACTCGCCATCTCCGGCATCAGATGAAGAGACTCTATTTGAATATGCTGCAAGACATAATGGACCTCTGGATGATTACCATCCACAGATGATTCTACAGTGTTTATTATGGGGTAAGCACCACGGTTCTTACATTGTCAATTAACAACCGATCTTCACCGTAGGAAAGGTTGAGCTGGTCAAAGATATCATTGTCAACTTGTCAAAAGACCTCGCCGCTGGCCCTAGAAATCATGATAGAGTCCATTGGTCTTCCCTCCCAGTGGAGAGTTTTTATAAGACAGATTTAAGTAACGTATCTGTTAGTCTGACAAGATTTTGATGAAGGACCATCAGACTCATTCTTTGGTGGACACAGGTATCTGTTCGAAGGAATTACACCTCCCTATATAATGATATTCTAGGACGGAAGGAAGAAGAGTACGACATGTCCTTTCACATCGTGTCCACCCTGATTGTTCTCTAGGTCTGAAGAAGGCTTCTCTCGTTCTGTCGTTGAAAATTTGATGGAGACTCTTGAGACAACTCCACTTCCTCACTTGACACCTAATGAGCAATCCCATCTACTCACACTTATACAAACAACATTAGAGGTCAGTCAGACATCAGGATTTCTTGGCATCTCATTCACCTTCGTTACCTTTCTACGTGTGCAGATTGACGAGCAACGCCGAGCTTTAGATTCCAATGGCCTACGATATCTGATCTCCATGCGGTCCTTCTATATACTCAACCATCGCTCTTCAGTGCCAGGTAGCCCTAAATGCAAGGGCGCAGAGCTGAGAGCATCAGGTCGACGAGAACGACTTCGTTATCGAGATATGATATGGGCGTTTCACAGCGAAAGTCAGGACCTTTTGTTAAATGCTTCCGCAACGGCTTGTGACGGAAAACTCGGATGGGTAAATGCACGAGCGGTCGGGATTCCCATCTGGCTGACCTCCGTGGATAGCTTGGTTCGTCGTGCTTTATTCGTATTTTTTGCATCAATAACATCCTTTTTGACTTACCAGAGGACGCAAATGGAAGTCATAGCGCGGAATGAGTATATGGCAGGCGACAATAGAGATCCTACAGCTTGTTCTCTTTACTACTTCGCTCTCGGCAAAGTAAAGCTTGTTCATGGACTATGGAGGCAGGCTGCATGGCACAAGGAACAGGGAATTATGCTCAAGTTTCTTTCAAATGATTTTTCGGAACCACGTTGGCGGACCGCGGCCCTGAAAAATGCGTTTACATTGTTGAGCAAAAGACGATTCGGCTAGTAGATTCTGTTTGACCTTCCTTAATGATGTTGACTTATCAGCAGAGTATGCTGCGGCCTTTTTTCTTCTCGGAGGATCACTCAAAGATGCTGTAAACGTTTGCATAAAACAGCTCAATGACTTTCAACTAGCTGTTGCCTTGGCTCGAGTCGTTGAACAAAGCAACGAGGGACCTGTGCTTTTTGAAATCCTCAACAGTATCGTTTTACCGATAGCTTTCAGGAACGGGAATCGGTGGCTTGCAAGTTGGGCATTCTGGTTACTTCATCGTAGAGACATGGCTGTCAGGATTCTGCTAGTGAGCTGTCGCGTCTCTTTTACTGTCCGTTGAATTAATTCTATCTAGACTCCTCTACAAGACATTGCATATTCTTTGAACATTGAGGTGATGGAGATCGGAGAGCCACATTATGATGACCCTAGTCTTGCGCTCTTGTTTTCTCAGCTACGATCAAAGACCTTGCAGACGGCGAAAGGTACAAGTGAAATCTCCGGAAGATCAGAGTACAATTTCGTTCTCCAAATAGCTCGTGTTTTTTGTAGAATGGGTAGGTTCTTCTCATAGTTTGACTTTTGCCACGAAATTAATTTCACGGCCTTTTAGGTTGCCATGTCCTCGCTTTGGATCTTGTGAGGTCATGGTCTTTCGAACGACCATCTCTTATCGACATGGTCAACATCGTGACAACTAATAAGCAGGCGTCACCGCTTCCAAGTCCCACCTTTTCCCGTCGGTCTTTGTTTGATCGTGCTGTACGACGAAGATCATCCATTATGATCGATATGCCCGTCCTGTCCCAACCACCCACCAGGACCACTTCCCCTGAACGTCCTGCTTCAGGAATTCCACCAACTATCAAAGAACAACTGGAGCCTTTGCAAAACCAAGGGGATCTATTTGCCAGGAAAGTTGGATTAGGAAACTTGATGAGGTCAGCGAAGCAAGATGTTCAAGTGCCAGAATTCGATATGAATTCTTTTTTCTAACCGACAACTCTTTGTATGTAAAGACCTATCTGGACTAAATGACATTGTGTGAAGCGACTGGTACAGGCCAACTATCTCTAAGTATGATGACATGGATCACTGTTGGACATCGACTTCGCGTTTCTTGAGAACCAAGGGGCTGCCAGTGACACGCTGCCAGACATCTTGGACATCCTCGACCACAGTCTCGAAGTGAGAAGTTGCATCGTAAGAGCGGGTAATGAAAATATTGTCTTGCTTGCCGTCAGACGTAGGCTCATACAGAGGTGAGATGGAGACGAATCTAGTTTGAAAGATTGGTATAATATGCACAATCATCGGAGAAATGCTCACTTTTCATGTATGGGACCCAAAAGATTCAGACCAGGTACAATCTCAAGCTCAGGCCTGTCTGTCTCGACAATTGTGCTAACGATTGCTACGTAGATATCTTTTGCGCAGACATTATGAGTCGATGAGACCATCGCGATGTAGATATCTTCGACCCTCGATAAATAAAGAATCAAATTTGGACATGAATTCAGAGACCATACCATTTCGCCTGCCGACTTGGTTCTGGGGAATAACAAGTTGCACGCTGTCACTATCATCCGTCCCTGGAATAGGGTGTCTGAGGAGACAGATGGCCCTGACAACTTTGCCTACTTCAATCACTTGAAGTGTTCCACTCTCCTTTTCACTGCCTGCTCCAAAGTAGCTGGGATCTCCAATGACCTGCTTTGCCTTGACAGTCTCCCCGCCGCTCGTGACACCAACGAACTTTCCGTCAGAATCGGTAACGATTTTGTCAATTTGCTTGTCAAGCATGTATGTACCGCCATAGATAGCGCTGAGACGTGCAAAGGATTGAGGAAGTTCTCCCAGTCCGTAAAGGGGATAGATATATGGAGATTTGCCGTAGCGGGCCATTGAAGAGGTGTACAAAATGATGCGATCGTACGTCGGTCGTGCAGGCTTGTTGATGTAGCTGCCAGAGCAGGGCTTGTGTATAAGCAAATAAGGTATACGAGAAGACTCACTCATCATCTAGGTAGAGGGCCATAGCATGACCAATGAAGTCCTGAGTACCAGTTTCCAGACCAAACTTTTCATAAACGGTTTTCATGCTATCCCTATCGAGATTGATGCCTAAAAAATCCTGTATCAACATTTTCTAGACAACAAACTAGACATCAGTCATATGCTTACCTTGATGAGTGGTTGGGTCATTGTCTTTCCATCCTTGAAGAAATTCAAAGAACTTCTTTGCCCTTCTCTTCTCAAAGAGGCCCATTAAAGGGCTCTTTACGGCCTCCATTTCGGTGCTAGGCACCTTGGAAATCTTTCCATCGCGGTACACGAAACTACCAGCGATTTGCTTGAATTCGAGATAGCGAGTGACATCTGTGTGTACAAGAATCTTTGTGAGCTCCCCTGAGGCGATGATGAACTTGGGAATGAGATCGACGGCATAATCGCGGTCACGGCCAAGTTCAGCGGGAGGAGCTTGATCTGGTCGGAATTTGCGGTACAACTGATCGATTTCAGCGTCTACTAGACGCTTGATATCTTCAACAACGTACTTGAGTCAAGTTCAAACTTGCACTATCGCCTCCATAATAGTCATTACGATCCATATGGAGCACTTTCTTTCCCTCCACAGAAAGCAATCCAGAGAGGATACACTCTGTCAGGCCTGTACCGAGAACGATGACCTAACTCAAGTCAATGAGAGATCTTTCTTTTGGTGAGAGGCAAACACACGTCATATTCTTCATCCATGTTAGGTTGTGTGGTTGGTTTGGGTGAAGCAACGTTTTAACTACGTTTAACTACTTATCTCAATATCTGGTCCCATCAATCACGTGGCAAGTCAGACTGGTAGAAGTACATATGAGAATCGGGTACCAATACCCTGCTAAGATTAGAGCACTATGACTACGTATAGATATATCTATGACAACAAAGATTCAGAAACTCACCAATCGCTGTAAAGTACACCAGTTAACGTCCGGAGAATGTAGGGTCGATCTACGCATTAAAAGCCAAGAGATACCAAAAGTGCGACAAGATTGAATGGAGAGTATTATTGTCTCCAGTGAAACAGTACTATGCTTCATCTCCTCTCCCACGTTTGTTTCTACTAGGAGGGCGTCCATTACTGTCAAATTCCCTGTCAGCATCAGGGTCTACGCAGT
Source organism: Termitomyces sp. MG148 (assembly GCA_003313785.1). Classification (NCBI taxonomy): domain Eukaryota; kingdom Fungi; phylum Basidiomycota; class Agaricomycetes; order Agaricales; family Lyophyllaceae; genus Termitomyces; species Termitomyces sp. MG148. The sequence goes on along the minus strand of QLOM01017876.1, from coordinate 43,008 downwards.
GTTTGCGCTTTGCTTGGTACGAATCCTTTGCATCTTTAGACGCCCAAGAGGGTTGAGAGCGTTGCTTGTTAATTGACGAATGTCCGGAAAGGTCATGTCCCTGCTTCTTCATCTTCCTTGCAAGTCTCGTTATCGCTACGACATGAAAAGTTGTCAAGGCGTCTGTCTCTGACATAGACTGTAAACCTACTTTTTTCATTTCGGCGATAATACTCGGCCCAGGATTTCGCAGAACGTTGAGGATACTGTAGATAGGATGTGGCGTCGATGATATACAACAAGACCGATTTTCGGCAACTTACGCGTTCGCTATAGGGCTCCCATCGCTCTTTACCGGCGACATTGGCGAAGTTGGGGCATGTCAAGGTATACTTGGCAGTGATGTAAAGGTCGGCATCAGTAAATGGCCCGCCTTTTGGTCCCATTTCGTTTTCCGGGTAAACCGCGATAGGCTTGTCGTCGTCATCATCATCATCATCGACTGACTCGGATTGACTGCTCTTGTCGTCGTCGTCGTCGTCGTCGTCATCGTCCTCTTCTGAACTTAAGTCCTTGTACATTGGACGTCGACTTACAACTCTCTTTTCTCCTTCATCGGATTCCGACTCTTCAGAAACATAATCGTCACCCTTTGCCGCTGCGAGGATCTTGTCCGGGACATCATGTTTGTTGGACCAGTAAGATGCCCATGACTGGGCAGTATGATGAGGTGCCTTAATGATATCATGTGTGGGTTAGATTTGATGGCACGAGAATCAGAAGCTCGCGTACTTTCTCAGCTAACATGGCGCACAGATCATTCCTAGTTAAACTTGGATCACCTTTTAGACGCCATGCAATAAACTTGAGGAAAAAGTCCCGATCTTCGGGAGTATATTTATTTCCTCTGCCTCGATGGGGTATTACTACAGTTGGTGGTGACGGAGAACGCGATGGAGGATCAGGAATTTGTATATCAGCATTGGGTGGAGGTAAACGATCACCGAAAACAGGAGCAGGGGCGGTGAGGCTATTTATGGTGTTCCTTTTGCCTGTTGTTGGCGCAGGAGCACGTTGAGGAGAATCCTGCCGCTTGGGCTTAGGAGGCAGAGAACGTGCGGAGGAGGGTTCCACCTTGTACGCGCTGGGCAAGGGCTTTTTGATGGCCTGGAGAGCAACCTTGGGTGGGTTAAGGTAGACGGAAATCGTCTCGTCCAAACGATCCTTGTGGTCGAGATAATAATCTTTCCACTGACTTGCGGTATGTCCGTTTCTCTGATGTGATTCAGGCGCGTCAATGAGTGCAAACAGTACGGTGCCTTACCCCATGCAGAGAATTCAGTGCGTCCTTGTAGGATTCTCTTCTGTTCTTGCTTTCTACAAGAGTTTGCAGAATAACCTTCTCTTCTGCTGGCTCCACAGGAGCGACGATGAAGGAATCCTGCATCACCTGCGGTGAAAAAAAAGGCATGTTGAAGCCACCCATTGGTGTCATTCCATTGGGGAATTGCGTAGGATGGATTTGATTGATATTTGGCCAGCCTGGCTGATTGAAGAACTGACTTTGTGGCGTGGGAGGCATGGGGATATGGGGCATAGAATTGTGGCGCATGGGGCCATCCCATTGATTTTGGGTATACATCTGGTGTGGCGTGGGCTGTTGGTGAGGAAGACGTTGATGGTGGGAGGGATTACTGCCGTATGCGTGGGTACTTCCATTGGGCATATCAGGATAGGAATTCGAACTGGAGGACGCAGTGTTGTTTGTATGGAAGCCATTGGTGCTGTGTGTCATGTTACTGCGCTGCATTTTGCAACGGAACTAAAAACCAGAGCGACTTCTAATAAAATGTTTGTTCACGTGATCCCGTGGTGACGTGAATGTCATGGTTCCGCCTCGACCTCCATCCATTTATGTTCCTGTCTCGCCGTCTTTCAGCTCGTGCACTCTCTACGTCCGCGCCGCGGTGCGCTCTCAGTCCAGCTGCCCTTCCTAAGGCCGAGCGAATTTCTGCAGAATGGAAGGGCACTAGCGCCACCGGTGGCACAACCAAGAACTTCATAGGAGGGGAGTGGTTGGAGAGCAAGACGTCAGAATGGATAGACGTCGTTGATCCGGTTAGTACGCTGACCATCTCGTTCTTCTATACCGAATCTTTGATCCAATTAGTCGACACAATCCCTCCTCACACGCGTACCCCACACGACCGGTGACGAATTTGCACAGGCTGCAGATGCTGCAGCGCATGCTTTCAAGACCTGGCGGAGGACAAGTGTATTGAGCCGTCAACGAATCGTATTGAAGTTTGTACCTTATCCATTCTAGCAACCACCACGGTGTTTACGAAACCATTCAGCCTGCAGCAACTACTTCGTGAAAACGCAGATGCAATTGCCAACAGTATCGTCTTAGAACAAGGCAAAACCATTGCAGGTATGCATAGGTTTCTATCTGTTTCCTGGTTTCGCCAATTAGCACGAAATATAGATGCTCATGGCGACCTTCTCCGTGGGCTCCAGGTTGTAGAGACTGCCATTGGCATAACCTCCATGTTGATGGGAGAAAAACTCGAAGGTCTGGACGATACAAGGTCTCATCTTGCTTTACATGGATGATCCCTTTCTAGTCAGCAAAGACATGGATACTTTTGTCAGAAAGGTACCTCTTGGGGTATGCGCAAGCATTGCACCGTTCAATTTCCCGGCGTGAGATCTTGGAACATTTTAAGTATAATTGTGGAGTTTATACATCTTATGTGATAGCATGATCCCATTATGGACGATACCAATGGCAACCGTCACTGGAAACACTCTCATTCTAAAACCTTCTGAACGTGACCCGGGTGCAGCCATGATAATTGCGGAGTTATGTCAACGTGCAGGCGAGAAACAAATTGTCACTCTTATCAACATGCGCTTACGATCGGCTGTTCAGGTCTTCCTCCCGGTGTGCTGAATGTCGTCCATGGTGGCGTTAGCACTGTCAACGCGATATGTGATCACCCAGAGATCAAAGCCATTAGTTTTGTGGGGGGTGACAGGGCCGGAAAGCATATCTACGAACGGTATGCCACAAGGTGTCCTTGATTTTTTGACTGCTAATGGTAAATCTTAGGGGGACTCAGAATGGAAAGAGGGTACAGGCAAGTACATTTCTCAGATAGGTTTTTTATTGTAATGTTAACGCACTAAAAGGCAAACCTTGGAGCAAAGAACCACGCTGTCATCATGCCTGATGGTCAGATCCATTGTTCACGCACATGCACATCGTTCTCAAAACTTTGTCCGCAGCGAATAGGAATTTGGCACTCAATTCGGTCATAGGAGCTGCTTTCGGAGGTGATTCTCAGATCGAATCAGACCAAACTTGATTGATTCTCGTTGTATGCAGCTGCTGGGCAACGTTGCATGGCAATATCCGTAGGTAGGCTGTGCTAATTGCATAACTGCATTGAGGCTTTCTAATAACATCTTTCTAGCAATTTTTGTTGGGGACACCCAGTCTTGGCTCCCAGAGCTCGTCGAGCGTGTCAAGAAATTGAAGGTCAATGGTGGCTTTGAAGATGGCGCGGACTTGTACGTCTATAAGATTAGACTCATTCGTTACTTTTTGAAAAGTCGATTTCAGGGGTCCCTTGATTTCTCCTGCGGCAAGACAGCGAGTCGTTGGCCTCATCTCATCTGCTGAAGACGAAGGTGGAAAAATCCTTTTGGATGGACGAAATCTCACAGTGGCTGCCTACCCCAACGGTAACTTTGTCGGTCCTACTGTAATTGAGGCTTCCACCTCAATGAGGTGTTACAAGTACACAAATTTTATCATAACATTGCATTCAATTAATCACCTTTATCAGGGAAGAAATCTTTGGGCCAGCATTAGTAGTCATTCGAGCCTCCAGTCTTGATGATGCGATCGACATCATCAACGAGAACAAGTATGGCAATGGAACTGCTATATTTACTCAATCTGGAGCCACCGCAAGAAAGTTCGAAGACAGTGTCAACATTGGACAGATTGGTATCAATGTACCAATTCCTGTCCCATTGCCGATGTTTTCTTGGAGCGGAAATAAGGTAAAGAATATTTTCTGTTTAGAGTCTTGACTAAGATTTGCTCTAGGCAAGCTTCTTGGGCGATGTTGGTTTCTACGGCAAGAGGTAAGGCGTAAAAATCAAACTTTGGGGAAAAAACTGATTTTTTTCTCCGTTTCCTCAGTGGTATCAATTTCTATACCCAGAATAAGGTATTTGAAGTCCATCGAAGGAAAGAAATACGCTTATAATTTCTTTATTATCGCAGACCACAACAAGCCTTTGGAGGTCTGAAGATGCGGTTGGCAACCGTGCCTCTGTCAATATGCCAACCCACCATTAACCAATGCCGATCGTACATATATTACGGACACTGTAACGATATAAACGAGCCGAGTCATATCTACCATGATTCAGCAATTCAATTCTCTTTTGTAACTATCGCATCAAGGAAGGCATTTGAGAGTTTCGTGCATTGTTGAAAAACCTTCTCAAATCCGTCCTGGAAAAGCAACGATTAGCGAGATATCGTAATGAACTTAGAGTACAACATACACTTCCGCCATAATACGGATCCGGGATAGGTTTGTTATCCAAGTAGGAGCCCCATAATCGAATATCTGCTGTAGAGTTCTCTGGCTTTATTCGCAGGAGCTGCCTGAGATTACTCTCGTCGGCGGCAAGGATGTGGGTAAAATTTACGAAGTCAGATATCTGAACCTGTCGGCCTGTACAGGATATTGGGACGTTGTGCTGATTGAACGGGTTTTGAGTATACGAGTACAGGATGTGAAGTCGTTGATCTCACCTTCTTGCACACCTGAACAGTCCTGATTTCATGGCGATTCAATTTACTTCTTGATCGCTCATTTTTCCGCCTACCTGTCGTCAGGATCCTCGCCTATATGGTACGCGGAAGTACCACAGCTGTCCACGACAATGTCGATACCGCGTTTTTCGGCGATATCTCTCAAGACCGCCTCCCCCATTGGAGACCGGCAGATATTTCCTTTATGTCAAGATCATTTAATTGGTATATTAGATCACAGTCAGAACTTTCATGTACCCAAGCAGACGACAAGAGCTTTGATTTGGGGATTCGGAGTTGACATCGTGTGGGGCGATAGAGTTTGTGACAGTAAGGAGACTCGGATGTTTTTTCAGAGCGATCAGAATGATACGATCACTACAGTATCTCAGGGTGGGAAGTCTGTTCCTGTATCATCCACTGGCATGCCTTCACCTCCCATCTCCGTCTTTTTAACAACAATAGCCTCTCAGCCAGCCCTGAGACAACGGCAGGGTTAGTTTTTACATTTCGAGACAAAACACTCTTGCTTATCAGCACTCATAGAGTATTTGCTGCGCATCCTTCAGGTCAAGAAGATCCCATTCAATTGCTATGATCTAGCGTCAGATGAATCCGCAAAACGGTTATGGAAGAGGAGAGCACCATCGGGTGGGTTCTATGGTCTCATTGCGGGTTTTGACTAGATAAAAGAAATACAGACAAACAACAACTGCCGGGGATCCTTGTTGGTAACCGGTTTCCTGGTGTATGTACCTTTGTGTATTTTGGTACTTCTACTAATTATCCAGGATCATGACACATGTAGACCTTTGCTGAGTTGTGGGTACATTCTTGTCAGACGTTACGACCTCACTGGTGACCGGTGACCAGCGAAGATGCCGTTGAAAGTGGTGAATTAGACTCCTTCTTGCGCCTCAACGAGACGTGGTATGAGGATGAAGATCAGCCCGTGATCCCTGCGCAGCCAATCGGTGTTCCCGGTGCCGTTCTCCCATTGCAAATGACCCCCGAACATCTTAAGCGGAAGATCCTTGCTCAGCCACCGCCCGACTCCCCGCTCAAAGGCAAGAAAACTACTCCAGCTAACAAGCGCCAGGGTGAAATTGACATCAGCACGGAGCTTGAAGGGTTTGGTCTGCAGGGTGTTAACGTTACCGAGGAGGAGCTCAGAAACCTTGTTGCGGAACTGGGTCTCGATGGAGATGAAGCAGGAGACTTGGCAAAGGAGTTGAGTGGACCTCCATCAAAACCAACATCACAATCCGAGGTAGAAATCAAGGCTAATAGAAACACCGAGGAGGCGCCTGCTCAAACATCCCAAGCTTCTTGAATTGAAAACTCCAACTCGAATGATAAAGTTGGAATTCCTGAAGGAGTCGAAACGACCAAAGCCGGTGCAGAATCATAATAAGTACAATAGCAGCATTTGTGGTATGATCAACGAAGCATTCAAAACCATATAACAGAACAATGTCAATGTTGTTAAGACCGAGATACGCACTTCAATTCTTTGCCTATGAGCCAAAAGACAGTGATACAGATTTAAGGCAAACGCGATTATTTCTTCTCTGCAGATTCAATCAATACATCAATGTCATCTGTGCACACCCAGTGATACATAAAACCACGCAGATGCAATTTTCATTCGTTCCCAGCACGATTTCCCTTTAACTGGGAGCGAACTCTGGACCTTGATAGTATGTATAAAATATGGCTGGTAAACATTGCAGTCGAAATCTCAGTGATTTCAAATGACGGACATGGCTCGAACTTCATGAATAGACAAGTTGCAAATGACTTGTGTAGAACGAGGTGGATGCAATCCGATAAATAACTTCCTAAAACATAGAATCGTTGTTCAAGAAAGGCGTGGTTGATTGAGACAAACTACGGGGTTATTACACAGTATAGGCTAGTATGGGTCGCGCCTTATTTTGGGGACTACGGACGAAATGTCCTAGTCAAAAATCCGAGTCGGATCGTTCGTCTAAAGGCCTTGACGCACGTTGACGAAGCGTACTAATCTTTGCAGCCGGCCGGGATTCGACCTTGAATTTCTAATGACAGGGTAATGGGATGCTCAGTATCTGGTATGCAAAGTCAAAGAAGACTCACCGATCTCCGTCTCGAACTTCTCTTCAACTTGTCTCTACGCCCCAAAAAGGATTCTCCATCTACGTCAGAACCTGAGGAAGGTGGAGATTTAATCTCAATATCCGTTATTCTCCCCTCGGTATCAGGAGTGTTTTCATCTCCTGATGCTCGACGAAACATAGTGGGTAATATGCATCCTGCCAGGATAACTGATATAATGACAAGGAAAGCCGTTGCCGATAACAAAGCAGACGTTAGTGGGAAGCGGGAAACAAGGCCGCTACAGGAAAATCAGGTGCTTAGAAGTCGTTGGAGGTACAACCCTACCGAATGCCGTGATGAACAACAGAACCTCTGACCGAGGCAGATACCACGCTGATCTCTCGTCCTTCGCCATTGCCTAGGCTTTTCCATTGGTCGCGACGACCTACTTCGACATGTGCAATAATTGTGGAGGAGCCAGGAACAAACGATGATACCATCGGGACGATGACACTGATTGTGCTCGGCTTTCGGTGAAAAAAGGATGTTCTAGGAGGAAATATAATTGCCTTGGTTCGAGATAGGTGTAAGAGATTGCATCACATGAGTTTGCTAATGACTCACTGGACGGCGAACCGAGGTCAAGGTCTTATTGGATGTGGTACTCAGGGTCAAGGTGGCCATGAAGTTTCCAAGAGCATAATTAGATTCGATAGCAGGAATGCTCAGATGTACAGAAACGTCATAGCGCTGTTGAGGAACAAGAGGAGGGAGGGTTGACAATGCGTACGGAATTAAGCCATCGCTACAATACACGAGGCTGGGTTTTCAAAAATAGAAAAACAACTCTGAAATGACATTACCCGAATTGGAGATGCAGTGGAGACTCCCATCCAACCGCAACATTTTTCCAGACAATGAAACCAGAGAAGAGCGAAAGCAAAAAAACTAAGGGTATAAGAGCCAGACAGATGAATACAGGAACTATTTGGGGCGCGAAGGGTCGAAGGTAAGAGGCAAAGTTGGTCGTGAATATGAGAAAAAGGCGGAACGGTGCATATAGTACATCGTCAAACACGTCGTTGGAACGATCATCTTGTGCAGCTTTTAGAGTATTGTCCTGGGCCGTCGAAATATGCTCGTTATCCATTCGTGGCGAAGTGGACCATGTAGTGCAGCCCAAGCTCACCTGTCGCGATAGTATTCAACCACGTGCCATTTTATAATAGTCAGTCACCTGACTTCCTTTTTTCTCTCTTGGACTCTTATGACAACTCAAAGCACGGTTAGACACCTCTTCAGACTCAACCCGTCTTCACCAGAACTGTCCCAGTATATTGCCACACTTGCAACCCATGTTTCCACTTCAAACGCAACTATCCCTCAAGTCAAGTCATATTCAGACGTCGTTTATTTCAACTATTACGCGCTTGGCCTTAGTCTTCTTTTCACTCCCGCATCTGGCTACACGCCAAAATCTGGTCTTAAACAATCCGAGTTAAGCAACGAGCAGTTGTTTTTGGACAGTCTTGATATCTACAATATTCCGCAATCATCAGCGTCTGGTCCGCGGTCAAAAGGCACATCTTCTCGGACAGCGGAGCTGATGTTTTCGTCGTTCCCTTTGTATCCTCTTGTCTTTGACGTAGGCGGAGAAATGAAAGACAAGAATGGCGAAGTGCAGCCGCGTCCATCACACCTTGAGATCACTTCTCAAACGACCGGAAAAGACTTTGTACAGTGTTTAGGAGAGCCTGATCGCAAAGGAGGAGGTGCTGGACCCTCTTCCGGGTCTATTGGTATCTGGTGCGAGTGGAAACTGGACGGAATCATGATTGAATTTGGCGGAGATGAAGCTAAAGGGCCGCAGGCATGGGAAAGGGGTAAAGATGCTGTATGGAAAGTGATCACGTTATTCTCATCTACCTCGTGCAATTGACGGTGTCATCCCTGTACTCGAGTGGGAATTAATCGGTGACAGCTTCCCGCGCCTACGAAGTGATTTCACCTGGTTTCGTCAATATTTCTCCCAGCTGACCACTCATGTTTGGCATGTGATTGTCGTACAACTCTATATTATACTCCATCTCAACGCGCCTCACTATCCATTATCACTCCTTTATCAACCATGGCTACGCCTGAATCTCTCAACATCCTCGACATCAGTGGAACGTACACCATGGTGCGAATCGAATTGTTTCTCGATGGCATGTCTCTCAATCCTGCGAAATTCGACTTTTCAGAACAAGTTGAAGAGCAATGATAGTTTCGATGAAATCCTTCGCTTGCAAGGTGTAAGCTGGTTCAAGCGCAAGGCGATTTCTCTTGGGACAATCACTCTCAAAGTCAATCATTACAAAGACGATGAGGGCATTGAACACGTTGACATTGACCAGTAAGACGATTTCTGGGTCATCTAATGGTGTGCTACTACTCAGGACTGAATCATGAAGAACCTTGGCTGGTGGTCTTCCTGGGACCACTGAGAAACGAACTTTGGTTTGGAAGGAAAGGCACACCGAAGATCATCTTTTTGGGGCTGTAGTCGGGAAATCTAGGAGGACAAAAGTTGATGTTTTTGACGAGGACTTTCTCAAGAAGGGCTGGACGGAGGACACGTTGGAATATGGTGTTATCCAGTCCTATGTTGAGAGTGACACACCGAAGAGTGGGACAACCTGGATCGCCAATCAGGTACGTCCTTTCTGGATCAGACTTGGCCGTTGTAACAAGCTTCCTTGCTCCAGACCTGGGGAATCGAAGTTGTTGACGGAGAGAGAAGATACTCGAGACACGTGAAATTTACCGGTCCTAAAGGAGAAGATATTGAATGTCGCTTGGTCTACGACTACCGTAAGTCTTTTAATAACGTTTGAAGCCTTCAAGTCTGCTCACTCGACTGTAGTTGGACCTCTCTGAATTTGATTCCAATCTTGTTCAATTATTATCCCCTGTAGTCTATATTTATCCTTCCAATCGATCGATCGCTTAGTCAATATACAATTTCATGATTGTTACCTCCGTCCAACACACACGCTTCATCATCCATGGTTGAGGGAAGTGCCAGCTCGAGCTCAAGCTCGTCACACAACGCGGACATGACACCCCCTTTAGATGACAATAAGGCGCATGAAAGAACTGACATCCTTTCACAGGAATTCCACCTGGAGGCTGCATTGGGGACTCCAACGATCTCGACTTGGACCCGTGAGACGAAAAAAGACCAAATTTTCAAAAAAATATCAGCGGCACATCCACGTACGTCAAGCATACTCTTGCGTATTGTTAAGTATGTAAGAGGCCCGAGACCAAAGGTTGATCTACCAGGTCCGTTCTGTAGACATTTCTTCAGAAAACTTATGACAAACTCAAAGACATCTTCAGACCTTGTCCCCGTCTTAGACATTGATTGGCATATTAAAGGACGTCATATGAGTTTGCTTCTTGAGTCTAAAGTCCTTCGTTTAACTCGACTCCTGACGAACCCTTGGCTGTTTCTTGTCCTCGGTGCTGCCTATATCATCGGCTTCGCCTTTTTCTCACGCGCACAGTCATTTCTCACCCCAGCATCTTCTTTCATTACTTGTGACTCTACATTCTGGTCATCAAATAACGGCTGTGGCCTGGATGGGGAATCCTGCGGGCCTTTCAGTGGTTCAACTTTAGATTTTCGTTGTCCAGCGCAATGTGACGACCTTATTCTTCAAAATCCCAGGACTGTAGGGGGAGAACAGGTTGCTTTCGTGCCGCTCATTGTCGGAGGCGGAGACGCCCAGCACACCTACAGAGGGGACAGCTTCATCTGTGCTGCAGCGAATCAGCAGTGAGTAAACCCTAATACTAGCTTATGATATATATAGACCCACATCTCTTGCTCAGGGGTCTGACATCCAATCGTAGGGGGGGCTGTGCATCAGTTGAGCTTGTTGGAAATTTTACTGACTTCCTTCCTACAATTGGCAACGGGCTCACATCAATTGGGTTTCCTACGGTCTTCCCCCTTTCCTTCAGACTTGCTAAAACGCACATTTTGTCACACTGTGAAGATAACCGTGATGCGGCGCTTGCGTTCAACATCATTATCACCTGGATCCTTTTCGTTGTCCTTCGACCCAGAGCAATTATTCTGTACTGGTGCCTTGTTTGTATCGGTTTCTGGCACATCACCTTATTTTCTCAGCCCCGTGCTTCACCTCCCGTTCTCAGTGACGGATTTGGTACTTTCCTGCCCACACTGTTTATAGCGTACGCCTTTTGGCGATTAGCGTTCCGCTTCACTATGCCTGCTTTCTCCAAGGCACCTCTTGAGGCCTCAGTCTGGTATCTCGTACCTTTTTGGGTTGGTGTCTTGAACAACATCACGTTTGACAAAATTCCCATCAGCCGCCTCACAGCCTCCGACTTGTCCAAACGATCTGGTGCCATTACAGCGTTAGTCATCATCATTATTGTTGTTTTCATCTTGGCTTTGAATCAAGTGCGCGTCATGCGTAAGACGGGCTGGCTCCCGCATTATTTGAAATGGTATATCATTGGCGGCCTCGTTCTTCTAGTCATATCCCAACTTCCAGGCTTGGAGCTCCGTATTCACCATTACATTATCTCTATGGCTCTTATCCCTGGTACTGCCTTCCCCACGAGAATGTCCGCAATCCTCCAAGCGTTCTTGCTTGGGATGTTTTTAAACGGAGCAGCTGCTTTTGGGTTTGATTCGATTTTGCAGACAGCGCAAGAGGTAGTTTTGAAACGTTTTGTCAAATCTCGTATATTGATATGACCCACTTCTATAGCTGCAAGAGGATGGACCATCCGGTTCCTTGTTACCCACATTCCTTACTAACTCGACCAACTATAATTCTTCGATTCCATTTGTAAATCAGACCATCTTCTGGGATGCATTACCTAGTTCGTGGGATGGGTTTGCTCTTCTTGTGGACGACGTTGAGAGATATGCCGGAACTGCACTTAACTTTTCCTTGGCAGCGTTTGACCCGGTTATCCCGCATTTCTTCAGGCTTGCGGTAAGTCACAAGCCAATTTATTCAATGACGTGATCAACTGAGCTTGTGCATGATCAGTTCACATCGGGTGATACTACCGGGGACTTTACTATGCCTGCAACTCTGTGGCCCAATGGGACTTGGGTAGATCCGGCACCTGGACCTTCGTGATTATCAAATACTTATGTGGGTCCCAAACACTTGAACAATTGGAGACACTGTGTGTAGTTGTAGTATACCCTATATATACATCAAACAGCATAAGCTCTGACCTGCCTTTTGCGTACAATATTTGGGGTGTAGAACCAGAGTTGGAAGTGCTGACAGTGAGCCTTTCATGTGCGGTGACAGTTGTCACCTGGACAGTTTGTCACTAGGACAGTTTGTCACTAGGACACCTTTGGATAATTTTAGTAGGATCATCTTCTAGTCACAAGTACATCTGTATATAAGGTTGTGTGTGCAATAGTCCTACCATCGATATCGCAATCATCTAGGAACCCCTCTGTGGACATGTCGAACTTTACGAGCTCCTCAGATAAAATCAAGTTTGTATACCCTGAATGCAAGTCGAATATGAAATAGACTGAGTTGTAAGCTGACTGGCGACTGGCAGACTTTGTTCAGAGGGGAAGTCTGGACAAGTGGGTTTGCAACATCTGCAGCGGGACCTCGAATGCGGAGCACATGACGATCAAGACGGCACAGCACCATGAACGACATTCAGAAGAGCACAGGCTGAACGTGGAGGAGAGAGAAAGGCAGAAATGGATGTTGTGCGAGCCTGATCCAGCGGCGTGGGGTGAACCACGAAGGGGCGAGTTTGAGCTGACGCAGGAGGAAGTCAGGATGAGAGAAAGCCAGACGCATGTGGATCTAGTGCGAGACATGGTGCCGTTTTGGATTCGGGGAATAGAGGCAGCAAAACGGGGAGAAGTACTGCGGCTGGAAGAATTCCTAACAACACTGGAGACATCTGGTTGGGAAAAGTGTGGGGGGGATGATGGATGGGGGAATAGCTGGAAAGTAGTGGATGAAAAGAAAGAGAAAAGTTCGCGGCGACGAAGGAGGCGACAGACCAGTGCGCACCAGTTTGTGGAGTATGTAGCACGACAGCAGGCGGCGGACGAGAAGCGCAAACAGCGGATGCACAGCTTCTTCGAGGTATGGCCAGTGACTGTCCCTGTGAGAGCTCTGTCGCTGACCGCGCTCTCAGATGCCAACAAACGAAAAAATCGAAAAAATACGTGCCTTGGTCCAGTGACGTCATGAATACATGTATTTACTTACTGACCGTGTGAACTATTTTATGACCCAATATGCCGCCACCTCTGAGTCCGCATATATGCATTCTGCCGTCCCAGGATCTCTCTGTCCTCCTCAACGCCTCTTCTCTTCCCTCTCTCCCCCACATCCTCCAGTCCTTTTCGCCCTTGCCCCAGGGTACGTGTCGTCTGTCTGTACAGACTCTTCCTGACGCTCAGTCTAGTCACGACCCGTACAACCTCTCTTCTTTCTGTCCCCCATCCGTCTTTTGCCCTGAGATTCTCCGACTTGGTTGAGATAGAAGCTGCCTGTGCTGAAGCCGAAGAAGAACGCGCTGTTCGCACCATAGACTGGATAGGTGCCCGTATCAACAGACGTTGTGCCAAATGGATCGAGGATTTGCCAAAATCTAACGACAAGGACTCTTGCACGACACCCTGGTGGGACGAGCTGAAACGCTGCATTGAAGGCGATCATGTCCCCTCCAAGACAGAGGGATGGAATCACCCAGTCGCACGTGCGTCCCGATATTTGTAGTTTGCACTCACCATTCATTTCTTCCAGTCATCCTTGCTGTGTCTACCACTGCCCCAAATCCACTTCAAGCCGTGGCCGCATTGCATTCTCGGGCCCTTGCGTTCCCTTCCTGGGTAGACACCAATATTTTAAAATATACATTGATCATACACCCTGAAAACTCCCCATTATCAAACGAAGAGTCCGTATTACTCTCAAAGTCATTTTTCATTCTCATGTTAATGTTGGAGATAACAGGGCGGCCGCCCTCTTCAATGCCGTCAAGAAGCAATATGGCCTACACAGTTACCTCCTGTCATTATCTTTACCCACCCCTCCGCCACCAGCCGTACCAGTTCCGGCTTTGATACCCAGACTTCCCCCGCACACATCACAAGAGCAACAAAAACCGCCATCATCGGTACCCAAACCGCCCCTCAGTTCTGGTTTGCCTACTGATCCGAGTGGCCCAAATACGTTACGATTGGCAGAGAAGGATATTCAGCAAACTGCACGATTCACGCGTGAGTTCCTTGTAATGAGTCTGTTGCCTTGGATGGAAAAATGTGTTCTGGATTGGAACGAAGCTGTTTGTCATCCTGCATCTTTCCTGCTCATGAGGAGACTACTGACGTGTTGGTTCAGTTTTCATCCACTCGTCGTTTACCGTCGCGCTTGTTTTCTTCTACTCGCCGCCTTTTTGGCTCTCCATCTCCATCTCCATCCCCCTCGCACAGTATGTCATCCTCTGCATCATCACTTTCTTCGAAGTCGGCCGTGAATGCTTCTGGACAAGGCGGTTCTGTTTCTCAGCAACGGCGGCTTGCAGAGTTTGCTACGATATTAGGAGATTTGAAGCTGGCAGTAACCGTTTGGGAGGCTTTGCGAAAAGATGGCCAAGGTGGTTCAGTACGTCAGTTGAATGAGATCATTCTTTTCTCCAGCTCAAGTTCCCTGCAGGATATGCTACCGGTGCTATTATCTCCTTCGCCTGCGCTACCACTTCACGCGGCCAACGCGCTTTCTGGGCTGCAATTGCAAGCATCTGATCCTCGGCCTCTTGAACAGCTGACTGCTCTTAAATACGCCGTCCGTTGGGAAGCGGGTTTAAGTACATCTGACTTTCTTAACTCTCCCGTAGAAGGAGAACGGTGGCTGGTCTGGGCTGCAGGCAATGTATGTGAACCACGACGTTACAAATGGAACTGTGTTGAGATATTCAACAGTCAGAAGAACCACCTGCGGCTCTATTGTTGGCACATGCCGCATTGCTTAGTTCTCGAAAGCAAGCTAAGAGACGGGCAGCTTTTTGGTACCTTTCCGCCGCGAACAGGCTCGAGAAATGTGGCATTGTGAGTCCTTCCGTAGTATCATAATCGAAGAATCTAAGAGGTGGTCAAGAAACCGTTGACAATGTTCTTCCTTCGTCGAGCACACGAATTGTACAATGGCCCCCAAAAGTCTTTATCTCCGTCCTTCTGGGAATCTGAAGGACCGTCACCGCTTGAAATGTACGGCATCGATGCAATCATGTCTGGTATCGAATATCCTCTAGGTATGACAGATGATAGTCCTGAGTCTTTTACCTGTGACTCTTTTTCAGGTCGGTTATTGTACACGACAGGCGATGTTGCAAGTGCTGTTCGACATTTCTTAGGGTTACTGAGAGGGTCAACTGGAAAGCCATCGAACACATCGTCATATCCTTCAATAGGCAGTGATGACGAGAACAAGCTTCCAGATGCAGATAAAGTTTACCTTGACGACTTCAGAGTGGCATATGCTGTAAGTTCCAGTATTCTTTGACGATATGCAGACTCAAGTTGCTTGCGCAGCATCTTAAAGAGACTTTTCCTGAGAGTAAACAATCGAATGACTTAAAATTGCCTTTTGCTTTTTGCCTCACGCCACAGACGCGACTGCGCCTTACAGGTGATGTACATGATGTAGTAAGCGGAGCGTGGGAGTCTCGAGAAGGAAGATGGAAGACATTTTCCAAGTCTCTAGGTTGCAAAAAGGGGTTATCAGACAGCGGCAAGGCATCGGTAAATGGTAGGCCAGTTTGATACCCTTCAATACATCTTTTCATCCTCTAGACAGAAAAATTTTGGGTCGATTTAGTCCTTCGGAATCCTTTGAACACAGAAGTGAACTTGTCGAATCTGACGATTATTGTGCAAGAGTCCAATGTCCAAGACTCTTCTCCTTCCACCGCATATTGTGTAGAGGTCGAAGTTATCAATGACATTGTCCTCGGTGCAAAAGAGTCGCGGACTGTGAGTGTTGTTGACCACATACTGTAATCCCTGTCCTCATCGTTCCCAGGTTTCAATTTCCGTCCAATCCTCTCGTGCAACCTCTTTGGTGGTCACCCATGCGACTTATGACTTCCTCTCTCTTATGCCGTCCACTGAATCTCTTGCTTCCCGCGGCCGCCGACTTCATGACACAGTTGCTCAGCGATTGCAACCTTCCTATGCGCCGGATGTTCAGATCAAGGTCGAGGTTGAGGACATGAACCACAAACTACTTGTAGATTTCGTCGACGATAAGCAGCTGGTCCTTGCTCAAGGGGAGAGAAAGGAGTTGAAACTCTGGCTTTCCAATGCAGGCGACCGGCCAATCAAAGAGATATGGATGGTGGCAGGACCAGAAGATGAGATCTGGCTGGGACAAGATGAAGGGTCTGACAAAGCAGGTGTTGCTGAAAGCCGAATGTTGAATTCGAGTTCTGCTTTGCAAGGCACCTCCACAAGTACAGAAATCATCCAATCGCACAATTCACTTGAACCTAGAAAGCCCTTACGCATCCCTTTGGAACTCGATCCTGGCGAGAAAATTGAGCATCCGATTCAGATTCACGCAGATGCGATTGGAAGCCAGACGCTAAACCTGCTCTTTGTCTATCGAGAGGTTAGTCTTGTTACGTTTTAGACTTTCTCTCCTTACCACGGTTGTATAGAATGAGGAAGATCAGTTCGGATCTGCTCGAGTTTCCAGAGATTATATGGTCTTCAAATTACTGAATGTTTCTACATCCTCACGACCACATCAATCTGTAGAACACTTGTTCCTTGTCCAGCTGGAGATTTCCTCCATGGCGACTTGCCCGGACGTCCATTTCACACAAGTCACTTGCATGAGTCCGACTTGGATTTGCCGCCCTCTTGTTGAGCATGGGCTGTACGTCGCAGTATTCTCTATCTTTCTTGGCTCCCTAACTTCGTTTTTAGTGGAACGTTGGGGTCACTCCAGTCATCACTGTTGGTTTTTGGTCTTGACCCATGGGACGCAGGTTCTGCTGCTCATGAGACCTTCAAATTTGTATCGAACAAACTGCGAAATCTTCTGCTCGGGCAGCCCATAGGGAGTTCAGGTCCACCGCCAATTGATCTCCTTTGTTCATACATAGCCGAGGTCACCTTTTACTTTTCCAACGATTGGGGAGTTTTGAGGCTGATACTTCTTATTGCAGAAGAAACGATCTATCAATAGGCCTAGTACCCTGGATTTGATTTGGCAGAGCAAGCAAAGTGTCGTCACTCGTGGTTTGACTCAATCTCATCCTCATATCCCAAGCGAGTCTTATCCCAGAATTTTTCCTCTATACCACCCGGCATCCGTCGATTTCATTGTCTTTTGGGAAATACCTGCCCAACGTCGGTCTGGGTATATTACGTCTTCTCTCTCACTTGGAGCAGGGCATGCAGCTCTAGGCCCTATCATAAAAGAGGCTGAAAATGCCAAAGTCAAGCGAAGTATGTATGCTGAAACCCAGCGGGAGAAAGAGGAAATCTTGGACGCTGTTCGTAACAGTGAGTGGAACACTGAAATGAATCCGGCGGTGTTGGTATTCCGAGAACCATCTACTACATATCATGACTTCAGCCTCGGGTTCGTGTTTATATCTCTTGCTGGATGCCTCATCCTTTCTCATGAGATCAGACCATGTCGTACCTCAACGGCGATGACCATTAGAAACTACTCTTTGACTCACAGGTTTCGATTTATTCTTAGGCTCGATGCAGATACAGACGCCCATTCTTCTTCGTGAGTCAATTTCAACGTTTGCTTGTGTCCATAAGTGCTAACAACTGTGGAAGTCTTCTACCACCTCCTTATATCGGCCGGCTCACCTTCAGAGGGTTGCTTACTCCTTCTACTTCAACCTTGATACAGCCTGAACTGTGGATTACACGACCTGGGACGTATGGGTTTGGTCGCTGGAGCCTTGAAACAGAAGTCCTGGAGACTTCGGATACTACAGCGGAAGACCACGATCGTGTGCTGCACCGGTACCGACAAGAATCATCGCCTGAAGATGCATCCTCGTTTATTATGTGTGATATTCCGAATTAATGGTATCGATGTAATACAGTATAATATTACTCGGGCGACGGTGGGAGCAGAAAACACTGTCAGGCTCACTCTTGCTTTTCCTCATCCTTTTTCTTTTGTGCTGCCTTCTTAGCTGCAGCAATGCGCAGTTGTTGCTTCACTCGCACATTGAAGTATGTCTATTGATTCAGAGAGTGTTTGAGCTCTATCAAATAGGCATGATTCATAGACAGGACTTACGCCTAGGACGAATTGAACAGAGTTGAAGAATGGTACCCAGAGCTAAAAAACAAAGAAGATGAGACCAGATACAAAGAAGAACCAGGTCAACACAAACAGCCAGAGGAATATAATTCTGTGCAATGGTTAATGTCAAAGGCGAGACAACCCACGACACCTACTCAAAAAATTAGGTACCGAATTTTTCAGCAGGACGCAAATCATACCCGAAGCACAGAGAAGAGTCCTGCCTTGACAGTCCTAATAACATCATCGAACGTCTTGGCCCCGTTGATTATCGCCATGGATGCGAGGTAGACTAGTCATGATGTCAGCTGCAGTCCTGCCACATGGATGCAAGGACCTACCAGAAGATGTGACGGGTGAAATGAGCAAGCTGTTCGCAACAATTTGTCCAATCCTCGCGGCAGCGCTGGTCTTTCCTGCAAATGCTTTCTGCAATGTCCCTGTCAAATAATGGCTCATTGGTGCCGACACGAGAAATCCGTATATCGCCATCTTGAGCGATTTCAAGTTGATATTCAGAGCTGCCAGTATGTGCAGAATGGGCGACGCATCCTTGGCCGGCCGACTGACAGGTGCACCTGCAATGGTACTACCAAGGACTTCTTGCAAGAAACATAGGGTCCCTACAACTATCTTAGAAGCTGACACAACGCGACAACCAGGTTAAACCCATACCTGTTGTGATGGCCTTCGTGCGAAGGGGGTTAGCGGCAAGCTCCTGGAGGTATTTCTGGAGGAGCAAGTTTGTTGTCTTCGTTATTTGGGCAGCGCTCATGGTCGTATCGTGACAAGACGGGTAAAAATCTGGGGAAATAAATAGACTCGGGGTTTGATCAGTAAGTGTACCCGTCCATATCATGCAAACCGGCAGTCAAATGCCGACTTCCGAGTCAGGGGTTATCATTCCAGACGATGAGACTCCCCAAGAAAGGAATTCGAGGTGGACGACAATGTCCACTCAAACGGCCGTCCATATACTACGTACATACCCATGGTCGCACACCACGTCTGTAACGGACACATAGACCAAGTGCTCGTGAAGCACGTTTCTTTACATTAAAATTAGTGTACCATGTTTATTTGATTCTTCAAGCTGAGACCTGAGGACTGCACATAATGACATTCATCTATTGAAACCTGCTAGTATTAGCAAAGCAATCAAGTAAACTGCTGGGCAAAGATGTGCTATCTTTGAGGTATTCTGTAAAGGTATAATATACTCATTAACATATGATGGATGGTCTATAAAATGTTGAGAAATCGTCCAAAATCTACTGTCGTCCCTTGACCCTATGGGTGAAGTCAACATTTGGTCAGGCACACAATCAGCGTAACACACCAAATTTTGACATAATCAGCCAGAGAAACCATACAAACGGTTTGCCAGACACCGAGACCAATACGAGGGGTAACTCCACGATATAATCCTCTGATGCCATTTTCTTTATATATGTATGAAAGGGTGTTCAAGATAGTCAACTTCTCCGGCCGGTTGGCAGAAGCAGCTCCTTTCGCCATAGATTGCATCTACAAACCAAAAGCTGTAAAGAGCGGTCAAATGAACACAAGAAGACCAATACCTCAACACGGATGACTTCAATGGGTTGATTCCAAGTTGCTAGGGCACCACCTATGGTGGAAGCCAAAATCTTTTCTAGAGCACCTAGATTCTCAGTTTCTGATTTGCCCCTAATTTTCCGGATAGAAGTCTCCGCCAAACGAGCGAAACCCATACTGGGGGGACCATGATTAAGAAGATTACATCAAGAAGGACTAACTGCCTCACCGTGAGCCCCAGTTAGTACATTGGCGGACAGCAACCGCATTTACACCCTTGTTCACACCAGCAAGACCTTCCCGACGGTAAATGTCGGCAAACACAGCCCACGTTGATGGAGGTTTGACACCGGTAGCAGCAGTCTTCTGACGTGTGATCTCCACAGTTTTCATACAAGTTGTGAAGCCTACAAAATAGTCGGAATTAAAGCCGGACATCACGGAAGAGTAAATCAAAGTACCCATAGTTGCATAGGCCTGTGCAATGCCACCGGTCATGCCACCCAACAACCCGGCAAACGCGGGGTTTATCCCAGCGCCGAGAGAAGCGGTTTCGACCTCTGAAGCCGTGAATATCAAGACAGCACCTTTCGTGGAGGCTTCTATCCACGCCTGATACTACACGTCAACTTGGAGAACCTCCGAATGTTATGGACGTACCCATGGAATCAATCCTTGATAGTACCCAACAGCACCGCCACGCGACCAGACCGTCTTACACGCTTGCCACATAGTTTGGGATCGGTTGGCAGCCATTTGAGTCTTCAATACTTCTAATGGTTGACCAAGAGTAGTAACCTGGATGTACGGGTCAATCAAGGACTTCATCTAGAAAAATGTAACCTGCCTCCTGCAAAAAAAAAGGTTAATAATGAAAAAGAAAAGTGATTTGCGACTGCTGAAGCTACATACAAACTATAATGTGTTGAGGTATGCGCAGGCGTTCATGAGCGGTTAATGGGCCGGAAATTAATGAAAATTGCACACCATGTTCATGATAGCACCTTAAACGTAGCACATTAAAAGAAAGAAAGTCAAACAAATGTCATTGCATACCGACTGCAATGTTGGACCAGCTAACGCCTTTTTGGCCAGGTTCCTTCTGAATTGCCATTGAAACGTGGAAGATGGTGCAGAAGGGATAAGGGGGAAATCAAATGGTTGTTCAAGGACTGTGTTGAGCTCTTTGGGGACTTGGGCAGTAGCGATCGGATATAGCCGAGCGCCTACAACTGCTCTAGCATCCCTTTGGGGCTCGAACCACTTTTTTTTTAATTTACTC
>QLOM01017876.1:0-21813 GCA_003313785.1 Termitomyces sp. MG148 | reverse complement strand
GATCGGATATAGCCGAGCGCCTACAACTGCTCTAGCATCCCTTTGGGGCTCGAACCACTTTTTTTTTTTAATTTACTCTTCATCCCAAGGTCAAAGCCATTGTACGTTATCGTACGACACACATTATTCTTTATTAAAGGTATGCGAGTGGGGTAACTGGCAAACAGGTGTGGCATGTAGATGAGGTATCGAAATGTGAATGTGCATGCACCAAGGCAGATGATATAATAGGACCATGAAATAGTAGGACTATACTTAGCGACAATGAATCACAATGAGGAATAGGTTCGTATTGTAATGAGGACAAGGTGAGGTGCAGAACGTCCGGTCATTCCCTCATGTGGCAGCTTCTTTATGG
The DNA here is from genome assembly GCA_003313785.1 of Termitomyces sp. MG148. NCBI lineage: Eukaryota > Fungi > Basidiomycota > Agaricomycetes > Agaricales > Lyophyllaceae > Termitomyces > Termitomyces sp. MG148. The sequence goes on along the minus strand of QLOM01017876.1, from coordinate 21,455 downwards.
CTCGTGTGGAGCAATGCGTCTCGTTCTTCCGTCAACCTGGTACAACAAGGAATTAAAGAGAGAGTTTGTCAATAAATTAAGTTCCAAACGATATTAAAGAAAGTAAAAGGAACCAAGGATTAACCCAGCTATGACGAAACTCTTGAAACGAAAGAATCGAACATACCGTGTAATTTGGTCCTGATTATCTTCCTGGTCCTGTTCCAGATACTGTATCTCCATCACCTTACGTTGAACTTCTGCATTAAGATCCTCTGTCTTATTATGCGCCGCTTCTAGCTCGACTTTTAGGGCTTTGATGGTCTTTTCGTGTTCTGCTGCGAGGTCGTGTAGCTTGAGATTATGGGCTTCATGGAGCCTTTGTAGCTCCTCCTTAGTTGCCCCTGTCGAGATTTGCGGAACTACACCGTGCCCATTAGCCTTGTTTGCTGCACTCTCTGAATCTATGGAAGCTCGCAACGTAACGAGTTCCCCTTCCAGATCGGAAACCTTGATCGCAAGCTCGGACTTTTGCGCTTCAAGCCCGCTGACCTCTTCGCTGTGAGCCGCACGAAGTTTGATTACTTCCTCAGCACGTCCCTTTGCAGCCTCCTCGAGATCTTTCGCTTGATTGTTCAAGAGCTCAGTGAGCGAGATCTTTGTGAGGTTGAGCATTTCATTCGCAGTCGTCAAGTCATCTTTGGCCATAGATAATTCTCTACTGAGTCGGATGATTTCCTCAGATTGAGCCGCAGAATTAGAGATCGACGAGATAGACGCGCGAGCGGCATCGCGCTGTTGAGTAAGGTTTTCAACCTCGGCACGAGCGAGCTCGAGACTCGTCTTTGCCTTCAGAAGATCGTCTTGAGTGGCCTTGAGGTCGAGCTTGAGAACTGTGATAGTTTTCTCGAGGCGACCGACTTCTGATTCTAGCAGATTTGCATGCTCCACTTTCATGTCCTCGAGAGCTGATCGGTTAGCCGCTTGTAGCTGCTCGATTGAGTTGGTAGAACTGGCGCGAAGAGCTTGCAGTTCTTGTGCGTGTATATCACCAGCCTCAGCCTTTGCCTCCAATGAGACCGAATCAATCAAATCAAAGTCCATACGAGGCGTACCTTCGCACGTTCAAACACTTCTTGTAAGAGTTGATTATGCTCTTCTTTGATGGCGGTGACCTTGGCATGATAGTAATCCTCTTGATTCTAGATTTGTTTGATATCATGAAGTCTTGATTAGAAAATAAGCCCCACCTCAAGTTCCTTCGCTACTCGCTTTATCTCTGCTGAGTAATCCGAGTTACTTTTCGTGTATTCCGCCTCAACTTCTGCAAGCTTGCGACTGTGCTCCTCGATAGATAACAAAGCGTCGGTTTTGATTTGTTCATGAGCAGTCTGTGCAGCAGCCAACTCTGTTTTGAGGGCCTCGATGGAGTCATTCAAAGTATCCTGCTTCTCGATTTCGGCCTTGAGCAAGGCATCGTGTTCCTCCTTGAGTTTTGTGACCTCTCTGGTAACCTCGGCCTCTTTTGCTTTTGCTGTTTCGTAGGCTTGTTTAGTAGCTGACGTGGCTTTTTCAACTTCGACCTCCAAAGCCTTCACTTGAGCAAATAACTTCTCTCGCTCCTCTTCGCTGGTTTCTTGGCTCTCCTTCAGCTCCAGAATCTCAATCTCAAGTTCCGAGAGCTTCCCGGAATTCTCTTCCTTCTCCGCTTTTAGTACTGCAATCTGTAGGCTAAACTCATCGACGGAGGCCGACTTCGCCTCGAAGGCCTTGACCTTGTTTTCTAATTCGTCTATCGTAGTAGCATGAACTTCCTTGAGAGCATTCAATTCGGCGACAGCAGCCGCAAGTTCTGCTGAAATTTTTAGGAAGGCCTCGCGCTCGTGGACAGCCTTCTCGGCGTTTGATGAAGTGGTGTCCTTCAAGTTGTCCAAGGCATATTGAGTTGACTTGGCTTGTGCCATCAGGCCCTGAACCTGATTCCGCAGGTCTTCAATTGTTTCTTCCTGCGTGACTGATGCTTCCTTCGCCGCTTCTACCTATGGAAGCATGAGAAAAGCAAATTCAGGCCGATTTGGTTGTGACTCACCTCTTGTTGCAGGCTGAAAATGGTAGATTCATTGTCTTGTCGCCCAGAGTCAAGATTTGTCAGAGCGTCTTTCGTTTCTGAAAGCTGTTTCTCCAAAGATGACTTGTCTTGAATTAACTGTTCAGCTGAAACTGACTTAGATGCAAGCTCGGCTTGAACATTCTCCAATGCACTCGTCAGCTCGCCGATCCGACTTTCTAATTGGTTCACGCTCTCTGACTTCGCGAGGAGGGATTCAGTGAGTTCTTTGAGCTAAAGGTGGTGAATAAGTAAAAAAAGTCAAGACGAAGGCATCAATCATACTTTGGCTTGCAAATCTTCCAAGGCTTTATTGTCCTCCTTGACCTCACGTATGGGAGGTACGGAAGTCGTAACACGAGATGTTTTCATGGCTGTAGCTGAAGTGGACGATCGAGAAAGGGGAAGGTTGCCAGAAGAACTAAGAGGAGTTTTAATGCCAGCTGGAAAACTTTGCCTGGAGGCCGGAGCGCCCAAGGGACGCTTGACACTATCTGAAACCGTAGACTTGGGACGAGTGGAAGTTGAAGTCACGGAGCCGGTTGGAGAAACAGCTGATGGACGTGTAGCACTAGCGGAAGGTGGTGGTTTCGTGGCTGTAGTAGTTGCAGGTTTAGTACCGGTAGTTGACTTTGAGTTGGCAGAGCCTGAGGTAGGTTTAGCAATTGCTGCTGAAGCGGACAATGTCGGCTTTGACATAGGTTGCGCGGCGGGCTTCGCTGTGGCTACTGATAACCTTCGACTCGAGGCTGCGGCAGGAGCAGCAGGGGTACGTGCAGTGGTGGTCAAAGACGCTTTGGCAAAAACCGTCGCAGAGGAACTTGTGGATCTTGAAAGAGCGGGTGCGACAGAAGGTCTGGAGGGCTTCGTAGTGGCTGTGGACTTCGCAGGCGGCACCTTACCAACAGTACCACTGCCAAAAGTCCCAGAATCTATGATCTGTAATTCCACTGATTCATTTACTTCACAATGAGGAAGTACATCAAAAACTACCTTCTTCACCACAGGAGTTGGAGGACCTCCGGTTGGCTTGGCCGCAATAACTTTGATTGACGACGATTTTTTCCCTCTCGGAGCTTCTTTGGAATCATCCGCTGGAGCGATAGTATCTGGATTAGTGTGTATCGGCTCCTTAACCGCGTTAGCAGTCTCAAGGTCTGCGATATCTAGTTCAATGATATCTGTCCCGACAGCCTCATGGCTACCATGAGAGGAGGCCACGCTACACGCCGAGTCACCAGACTCTAGGACGCTCTCCGACCCTGCGATATCGTCTTGTGTCGGTGCTGCGATCAGCGTTTCAGACATATGGAAGGAAGTGAAAGTTGAGCGAATGAGCCGATTAATTGAGCCAATCACAACACGACAACATTGACAACATACGCGCACGCGTCGCGATCATGGAAGCATTGTTCTACATAGTTCTAATTCTATTGCACAGTAGCATACAAGTTTAACGCGTTGAGTGAAGGTTCGGTTAAAGAGTTGTGATTGTAACTGAGGACTGTCACCTAGAATTTTTAGGGTCAATCACGATAAATTGCCATTAAGAGAAGAATATACAGATCCAGGTTCTACGTTGAAATGGGTTCCTGGCACGTTTTGAGTGTGAGGTAGTATAAGAATTAATGACTACATTTACCAAGAGCGAGAGGAAAATTGATCCATCGTGAGATGAGAACGCGATTAAAGTGTCCGTGCGCTACGATCATCACATCCCTTGTGTTGAGACCCTCTTCTTTGTATTGTCGATGATATTCTCGAACCTAGACGAGGTGTGTATGATGACAAAAGATACAGTAGATTAAGTTTCTTACTTTAGCGATCACAGCATCAACTCGTGCCTCCATTTCCGCAACGGATTCCCCACCGGGGCAACTAGACACATATTTTAGCTCAGAAACGAACATCAAGTGAACAAATATACCCATCCGCCCAGATGGTCCAACCAGAGTTCTTCTGCTTAATCTCAAAAGACAGAAGTCCCTCATATTCGCCTGGTTCAACGTGATAAGCATGAACTTTGCCATACTCTCCGCAAAAATTCACCATAATCCCATTCTCGAACCTCTTCGGTCAGAATGTGGTGTGGTTCTTCTGACAGGTGACTAAACAAGAGATGGAACGTCTTGTGTGCGCGTTGGCGGGGCGAAACAAAGACGGTGCAAAGATTTTTGGGATCGATGACCACTCAATAGTCAATGCCATTAGTTTGAGCAAAACCCTCGATGTTCTGACAGGATGCTCACAGCCATCACCAACAACCTTATTTGCCTGGTCAAGAACCTGGTATTCTCCTCTGGTGGTGAGCGGGATGTCTGTGCGTCCAGTCTGTTGGTAGTTGATGCGAGTACACTGTATACTTTTCGTAGGTGAGACGTACGTGCCGTCTAATCAATATAATATTGATTCAACAAGATAGGGCAGATTGGACTGAAGAGACTGACCCGTTGAGGGACCACTCGGTTTCTCCTGATGAAGGATTGTAAGTCATGTTTTAGAAACACAAAATTCAGCCTAGTACCATGACGAATAAGAAACAGGCGGGCATGGGACGCGACATGATTGAATAGATACAAGCTAAAAACGTAATTGATAGTCCAATTTAAAGGTTTTATACGTATAGATCAGATCACATTCCATTGCCATTGGGCGTAGTCAATGAAGTCATTTGTCAGTGACCATCTTCAACGGAAGTCGTCTGGATCACGTGTCAACTTTGGCTAGAGTCGGGGTGTAATTACTGTAATTACATCGTAGGCCCTTGCGTAGACCAGGTTTCTCCTGGAGAGTCCTGTTTCTCCGCACAAACCATCTCTTGAACGGCTGATAGTGAGTTAGTCTAATTCTTGACACGTACGTGTTGGCTTGTGGGTTCATAAGTCGAAATGTTCGACGACTGTGAGTTGCATCATCGGTGGTTCATCTTTTGGTCTATGTGTAACGAATCACAGATGTTGAGCACTCAAGTAACTCAACAGTCCCTGCTCATGCCGCTGGAGTACCTCAGTTACAATACGAAGGGTTTGAGCCTTCGGCAGACGGACTGGGACTTCAAGAGGCGTACTCGGTACGCGAGAATAGCGATCTGGAGAATCACTTGATAATTCAATTCTATCTTCACAGATAGGTAAACATGACTCAGGTACCCTCAGTACACCTATATTCGACATCGGACGCGTTCAATATGACTTTCCCGCTCCTCTTGTCACATGCGTTGTTTCGTCAGACGTATTGGTTATGGGTTTCTCTTCCAATCTGCTCGTTCTCATAGAGCTTTCGCATGCGGATCAAGTCGTTAAGATCAGGATCCCACGAAAACCAACAGAGATGACACTACACAAAGTATTCATGGATCCCTCTGGACGACATACCGTGATCACTTCGATTCAAGGAGAGAATTGGTATCTTTACCGTGGCTGGAAGGAACCCAGACGATTAAAAGGGTTAAAGATGGTTATCGAGAGTATTGCATGGAACAGGCCTGCCTTATTATCTGCGTCACATTCGACATCCACGCGGGAAATCCTCATAGGAGGTAGAAACGGCACAATTTACGAAGTGGTACTGGACGCCGAGGAAGATTTCTTCAAACCTTATGAACGATATTTCCAGACAGTCTTTTCATTATCCGAACGTCACCCAATCACTGGTATCAAATTCGACTTTTTCCCTCCATCAGACCCGAAAAAAGCACTGGTTATTGTTACCACGGCCTCACGCATTTATCAGTTCGTTGGTATCCCTGACAAAAGATCGGACGATGGTGGACGTGTCTTCTCTGGTCTCTTCTCCACTTATAGAGAGACTGTACCGAGTGAGTAATGCCTAACCCCATAGTGGATAGCTCTAACTTTTGTTGTAGAGATTCTCGAACTTCCCGGAGATATTCAACAGTCGGAACTTCGTTTCTTTACACCTAATCCTGACCAAGTCATATCTCTGCCAAAGACTATGGCGTGGATGACAGGTGCGCATTTCACGCTATCTGCTTTTCTGCCATTGTAATCTGGTCTTTATTTCCCAGGACCTGGTATATACCATGGTATTCTTAACTTCGAGTCCAAGTCAGAGGATTTCATCGACGCCGCAGAATTACTGCCGTATCCTTCCCTAGTGTCCAAAGCTGATCCAGAGATCCCTCGCTCCATCGCACTGACAGAATTTCATTACGTACTTCTATACCAAGATAGGATAACAGGCATTTGTTGCCTCGACGACCAGGTCAAGTACGAAGAATCTCTTCCACTGGTGAGGTCGCAACCTTTTATTGACAAGAGACTTTTTCTCATGCACTCTGCCATTCCAGAGGTCTGGAGAGCAAGTTCGAGGCGTTACTTCTGATCCTGTGCGAGGAACGTATTGGATCTATACAGACCAGTCTCTGTTTGAACTGGTTGTTAGTAACGAAGATCGCGATGTCTGGAAGATATATCTCGAAAAACAGCATTTCGAGGTAGCCTTGAATTTTGCAAAGGTAGGCCTTATTGACTGACGTCGCCTTGCCTACAAAGTGAACGTCTTCCTTAGACCGCTGCGCAACGGGACCACGTGCTTTCTGCTCAAGCAGATGCATACTTTTCTGATGGGCGTTACTTTCAGGCCGCACAATGCTACGCTCAATGTTCAATCACGTTCGAAGAAGTCAGTCTAAAATTCCTTGATGCTGGTGAACGCGATTCCTTGAGGTTATATCTCATTTCAAGGCTTGAAAGGACGCGCAAAGGGGTGTGTATCAACATTTTATTATATTTCTCCCTCCTTGAGACATTTTTTTTACAAAGGATTTGACACAAAGGATGATGCTAGCGACTTGGTTGATGGAATTTTACTTGGGTAAATGCAATGAACTGGATGATATTATTGCCTCGGAGTCAGTTTCTGATGATGTCAACAATCTTCGAACTGAACAAGCCATCCTTGAGGATGACCTTCGACAGTTTTTTGATACTTATAAGGTATATTGCGACATTTATACGTCTACGCGTCTTAATTTATGTACAACTTCACAGCACAACCTGGACCGGAACACAACTTATGAACTCATTCAGAGTCACGGAAGAACGGATATGTATCTCTATTATGCAAACGCCATCGGTGACTATCAACGTGTCATTGAGCATTGGATCCTTGAAGAACAATGGCTCAAGGCAATCGAAGTCATCAACCGTCAGGTGTGTTATCCTCGTCTGTACCTGAATACGCATTAATATATTTTCAGTCTGACCTCGAGCTGTACTATCGCTTTGGCTCCGTTCTCATACGAAGAGCTCCAAAGGAAACCGTTGACTCTTGGCTCAGGCAACCATCTCTTGATCCTTCACGTCTCATTCCTTCGATTCTCCAGCTCCAACAAACTCCGCGTGATCCATTAACTCCGAACCAGGCAATCCGATACCTTAATCATCTTGTTTTTGAACAGCACAACACCTCTCCAACAGTGCATAACCTTCTCATCACATTCCACGTTTCTTCGTTATCGTCTTGGGTATCTGACGCCGCCAGCATTGACGATGGTCCTCTTCTTCGATTCCTACAAACAGCTCCATGCGACCCCGTCACTGGGAAACCTTATTATGACCTCGACTATGCTCTGCGGCTCTGCAAGAACAGTGGCCGGACGCAACCCTGCGTGCATATCTACTCCAAAATGGGACTATGGGAGAATTCTGTTGACATGGCTCTGGAGAAGGGAGACCTGGAGCTGGCCAAAATAAACGCTGACATGCCAGAGGAAGATAAGGCGTTGCGGAAAAAATTATGGCTCAAAATTGCCCGTTATGTCGTGCAAGACAAGAAGGACATCAAAACGTACGTCGTCAGGATATCTTTGCGTTTAAATTTTACGACGAATAATTCTCAGAGCAATGCGGTTTCTTGAAAATACTGATTTACTCAAAATTGAAGATATCCTGCCATTCTTCCCTGACTTTGTTGTTATTGACGATTTCAAAGAAGAGATTGCTCATGCCTTGGAAGGTTACTCAAACCACATTGAGGCGCTGAAGAACGAGATGAATGAGGCTACCCAAACTGCAGAATCCATCAAACAAGACGTTGTTGCTTTGAAAAACCGCTTTGTCACCATTGGTACTGGCGAACAGTGCTCTGTATGCTCTCATCTGCTTCTTAGCAGGCAATTTTATGTCTTTCCCTGCCGACATTCCTTCCATGCCGACTGCCTTGTCACCTTGGTATGGTTTTCCCATCATCAGTCCTGATTTTTGAGCTGAACTATTTCAGGTTAAAGAGTACTTACCCGCCCCTGCTTTACGGAAGATTATCAATCTCCAAAGCAAATTGACTGTGAACAAAGCGGCTTCAAACAATCAACCAATTGTTCCCCCAAGTCAAGTCAATCCTTCTCATCAAACGCGCGCACTTTTATCTGCCAATTTTGGTACAATCCCTAGTTCCCTGCAAAACGGTGCCAGAGCAGCGAATTTTCTCGGGCGAGGTGTCCTCACAGCTGGCGACCGCTTACGCGAACTCATTGTACCCGATGCACTGGCGGCACTTATCACTACACCAGCTTGGATGCCAGGAATGAGCGGTGGTCAACGTCCGGTAAATGGTGTGGGCTCGAGCGAAAAGACAGAAAAGTTGCGAGCAGAGCTTGAGGACGTTCTTGCAAGTAGTTGTCCGTTGTGCGAGAGTGTGGTTACGGCGTTGGATATACCATTTATAAAAGACGGGGAAGTCGACACAACATGGGCGTTGTAGCAGACTTCACTCCACTTCCTACCATCGATCGGACATCTATATTGATACAATATACTCATAGGATAGACATAGTGATTAAGGCAGGACAGATCATCCATTGATTTTTTTTGTTCGCCCAGCTTTGCGACGTAGTCGAGCTGCCTTTCTTGCACCCATCTGAGGGATCGTTGAGTATAGAAGTTTAATAACAATGGAAGAGCCGACCTTTGCCTTGTCTTCTTCTAGTCTTTGCCGTTCTTCAGCTGCCTTCTTGCGCTCCTGAGTAATTTGCCGACGCCTTTAACATGTCAGGAGAACATGAAGACCAGTAAAAGACACTGAAAATCTACCTCTGGATCTCGGCTTGTTTTTCTTCCTTGAGCTCTACCTCTAGCTTCTTAGTGGCAATAACTTGTTGGGTCCTTCGCATCCGGTCGTCCCAGTGTTTGGTCTTTACGCCTTGAGGCAGTCGCGACCGCCTGGGGCGTAGAGATGTCAAGAAATGTTGAAAGAAAAGCGATGCGGTACGTACACAGTTGCAGATTTCTGTGTCTTCCAAGACTTGCCGGAGACACGCCCATTGGACGAGGGGGTGAGGGAAACGACTGGGGCGTCCATGGAGAACAAGATATGTTCACGTGATATAACGAGGCATGGGTTTGCACATCTGACTGATGTTGTCGAGACAGTCGACGCGTCGGAGGGCGTGCTCCCTTTGCGATCGTTGTCGTCGCGGGGATCGTCGGCGTTGTGGTACAGACTTAGTATGATGGAATAAAGACTCGTGTGGGGTAATTTAGCAGTGCCAGATTGTACATTGGACTATATGGAGTGCAGGATCGGTTAGCTGAAAAGGTTTGCAGGGGCGCTGGCTGCTCGCTGTTGAGCCCATCCACCTCGCGCTATATGTTAGGTGTCTTGAACTCTCAGCCCACGTCTTAAGTAGTGATCACGCTATTTTAATCCACAAAGCCTTCGGTTACCAACTTCAGTCCCCGACCACGTCCGCCTTCAGTCAGAGTGCCCGTTACAAGCGCGAACGCTTGGATGACCCTTCCGTCAGTATGCTAGACCTCGACGACGACCCTCGTCTGTCTGTCGCATCTGACGTTTACGATGACGAGCAGGCGCCTACAGACAGTAATGACATCTCTCACGATGGCTCTTCCCATAGATTGAGTTATATTGGCCCGAACCTGCGCTTTCACTCCCGCGCTCCTTGGGAAACAGATGACACCACATTGGACGATGGATATAGTTCCAGCTTCTTCAGCTCGTCCAAGAAGGCATTTGGTTTCTCTAACAGCCCAAGGACAAGCGATTCCCATAGGCCCAGTGGAGAGTCAACCCGTTCTCAGGCGAAATCCAAACAGTCGTTCGAAACGACGTTGTCTCGAATATCATACCCTAGGGGCGCCTTGTAGTACGTGAAGCTCGCTGGTATTCAGCATATTCGTTGACGAGGTCGCTCGCCTACAGTGCTTTGGCTCAAGAAAGCCTTTCAACATCGTCGTTGGGGGCATCCGCGGTCCGTTCCAAGGGCCCCTTGGATCATGTACGGCCGGACTCTTCGAACAATACTACACTTCCCCTTTCCCCCTACCTTGTCACTCAATCTAATCACATTCCTTTGACCAACTCATCCCAACGCGATACCCAGTTGCCTTCCACATCTTATCATGACGCATACCCTGCGGGTGATGTTCATCCTTATGCCAATCCGGACCTCGGTTTTCAAGTGCTCGAAGAGTCACCTAAACAAGGACAAGGGTTCCCTCGTAGTGAATCCGATGGGACTTCAACGATAGCCCACAGCACGACGTTGAAGTCTGAGGCTAAATCCCCGGTAGCCTTTGCCAGTCCTTTTTTATCAGCGATTACTCGAAACCGCGCCTCTGCTATTCAAGGCAAGGAAATTTCGTCACCTATATCAGTTGTCAATACTCTTCATCTTGATTCAAAACTTGCCTCTTGTGAAGAGTCACAGGCTGTTGCAGAAAATCTCTCTGGATGGGTAGAGCGAGTAATTGACCCAGGGTTTTCACTTATCTCACTTGAGGAAGCTCGTGCACGAAAGCGGAGTGCCACATCTCAGTCAACTATTCCTCTTTCTACACCGTCAAGCTCGGCCCCTTTGCCACTCATGTCGCACACAGAGTCTGACAACTCGGATAGTAGACACCATGTCATAGAGGGCGGTTTCAGTCCTCGTAGCCAACATAGTCAAAGAGCTAGAGCCCGATCTGCAAGTGCTGGCGCCAAAGCCAGAGTCGGCTCCCCGAGTATGGTCGGTGGGGAACAGCCAAAGCTTGAAACTGACGCGGCACACGGAAAAGCGTTGAAGCACAGGAAGAGCGGGTTCATGCGATTGTTCAATGGTGGTCGTGGGCAAGATAGAGAGGAAAAAACACTGCCCCCTCCAGTTCCATCGTTGTCGAATTTTTATGCAGACCCCGACACAACTCAGAACACACCAAAAGTAACGGCATACCATAACTTCACTCCAGATATTTCCCCATCTATAGAAGCATCTCATCTACCAGAACGAACGCCACTACCTGCGGATGTTCCAGCTTCCCCAAGGTCCTTTTTGAACACAAAGCGGCCCATCCCGTCCCTGTCGATTAAAACACAGCCACATCATCCTCTGTTCGTGGCCAACGATGAGAATTTGCAGGCGCGTACCGCACCATCTACGACCGTCCCTCAGCCCCCTTGGTTAAACAATACCTCGCCACAAAGTGCTCCCGCGAATGTTTCTGGTTTTCCTGCGTTAAAATTGCGACCTATTTCGACCGTTTTTAGTGCTCAATTTGGAGACCACATCGTTCTTCCTGAATGTGGGCCGTTATCAGAGACGGATGTGGGCACTCCTGTCTCTCCGACTGAAGTCTTCTCTCCTGTAACACCTGGTTCGGCCAGCCTTTCTGATCCAGCTGCGTTCACAGGCCATATTCAGCAACAAATATCAAATGCCAAGCTTGTGTGGCAACGACAGATATGGGAGCTTGAGAAACAGGTTCAGGATCTCAAGGCCGAGATTGACGACCTGCACAAGGCAGACAGCGAAGGCACCTTTTGCGAACGTTGCGGACGTGGTCAACGTCGTCCCAAGGCCGAAAGCATTCAAGATCTTCCAGTTCGCGAAACACAGGATACGAAGAACTTGGGTATCATGAATCGCCCCAGGGCTCGTACTGGAATTTCTTCACGCTTTAGTAACGCACTACCGTAGTTTAAATCTTCAACACCTTTTTTGATGATCCATGGGCAACCGTCTAACTCATTTGTCTTATACCAGTTTCTCTACCTCCGTTACCAAGCCTTTTTTAGCGGCTTTTTATCCTACGCCATGACACACTACTTGTGTATCCTCATTTCAGATACCATCGAACAATCCTATTTAGCACACTACTTTCTGCACCTCTTTCTGTATATATAGGTGTGACATCTGCACAGCGCTGCGTGTAATCCTGTTCTCTATTCCAAATCACTGAAGCCTACGTATCCTATTACTACTATGAAGAGTGAGGAGGTGGTTGTATAGGATACTCATTCGTTATCAGCTCCAATGAGCCACCCAATACCTTTATTAAACACGCGAGTGGCCTGCGCAGAAACGTCCTCCCTGTCACCCCTAAAAAGACTACTCGTGCGAGATCCATCCCTGTCGGATGCTTGAGACCCGCGGCCCGCTGAGAAAGGAAAGTTGGCCGTGACGCTTCGGAAAGTTCGGCTGGCAAGAGCCGCTGCGTCGGGAGTGCTGAGCAAAGGAGGTGAAGGCATGTGAAACTCTCGTAAACGAGCTCGGAGAGAAGACGCAACGTCCCCTGAAACAAAAGTGCGCTCTCGAGAAGCTGAAGCAGCAATCCCCTTGTGTGTGGACGAGATCCTTTCTTTTCGACAGTCAACATCTTTTTTTGCCATTCGATTCCACGCGGACAGGATGTCATATAGTTTCTCCGGAGGGCAGAGTTCCAAAGCCTGACCCAACAAAGAAAGCTTCTTTTCAACGTCCTCAAATTCTGGCTGCCTGCCAAGCTGGAAGCATGCAACCCAACAAACTTCGCTTGCTTCAGTCACTCGAATGTCCTCGACCAATGACGTATCACGAAGCTTGCTGACCCTTTCAACCATTCGTTCAATGATTTCAAATGCACGAGGAAAGTCTTCAACTTGGAGTGCCGTATCTGCCAACATCGCGAGGGTTTTTACTTCGGCAACTACATCATCTCTGTAACCAAGTTTATGGACCAAGTCGAGAATGACCTCGCCATGTTTGTAGGCGTCACCGTTACTAGAAAGGACGCGGGATATCAAGGAAAGACGGTCGCTTGTAAGTCGTATCTCAATGGGAGAGATCGGAATTCCAGGTCGAGAGAAAACGTTAAATGAAGATATGCGGGAGGTCGCTTCAATGAACTCCTTTTCCTGGACTATGCGGTCACTAAGCTGTGGTACCTCTAGACTATGGACTTTAGTTTAGTACTCGACGTGAGCGTGAAAAAGGAAAGAATTTACCAATCATAAGCAAGCTTCAGGTCACCGAACTTATGATTTGCCAACTGGGCATTATCATAGAATTCTCGAGAACATTCTAAACATATGTTCTCAACTTTTGAAGCATCCAATGACAGTTTGTTGGACGAAGAGGACAAAATGTCCTTTGCGATATCAAATCCTATGACCCGACGTTAAGGTTCTATTCGATTCATGCAAGGTATCAAGAAACTCACTACCAGTGCTTAAAAGTCCACTCAGAAATATTTGCATTACACCATCTCTGGTCAGAAGCCCAAAAGCGCCAGGAAGACCAATGTCCCCTTTGCCTGTTAATTTCAACATGTCTTCCAAAAGCCATTCCCAGTCCTCTTTAGAATTAAGCTGGTCATCGGATCCTCCTGCTCGGCGTGCCATTCTGTTAGCCCATGCACGTTGTTCCTTGATATCAGTGTTACTTTGGAGGAACCAGCGCAGAGGCGCAGGAACGCTCCATCGAGAGAGAATCTCGCCGGATTCCAAATGGACGTCCAAGATGTCAAGTGTGTGGGACAATGAAGTCATTGGAAGGGGTTTGAAGAAGACCAAAAGGTCAAGGGCAGTGCACTGGGGTTGATCCGTAGAGGGTGTGACAAACGCACCAAGGGATGAGATGGTCGTGTCCGTTACATCTTCGTCGTTATCCACGTCCCGAGGTATATCCCAAGCTGGGAGGCATTCAAAGATGCGGCTCATCGTCGACCATTCGTCCAAGCTATCACTGCCATACAGACACGCGAGTGCGAGGCGTGCAATGTCTTCATCGTCCTTTATCAGACGCTGAGACGTAGGTAGTGTAGGTTTAGAGGCCTCAAATATCGCTGCTGTGATCTGAAGTGGTGCTGATAAGACGTATTCGTAAAGAAGACGCTTAGGTAGTTCTGGATCAGGGATTCCTTCCCGTTCTGCACGAGATTCGAGGACGAATAAATACGGAAGGACGAGGCGGGAAATGTCTTTCTGTACAGATTCTGGTGTAGAATTGGCAAGATATGCCCTCACGACAGCAGATGGCTCCATGGAAGACCACTGATGAAGAGTCCAATCTTCTCCAACGTCGGACCCCTGAGATGTATCGTAAACAAGACGAGAAAGAAGGCTCAATTCCTCCCCAATTTCATCAAGGTCAGGAATACCTTGGGAGGCACCGTGCTGAATTGTCGCTAATGCAATGTCAATTAAACCACTTGCGTTTATGATTTTATCGACGCGCGATTTGTACCACTTCGAGAGATCATCGGCAGTGAGGAGAGGAGGAGTATCATGGTTGCGGACCAACTCTGGCTTCCCAATTGAGGACACCGAAGGAATATTCTTTAGTGCTGTTTGGACATCACTCAATTCTGACCAATCACGCTCCACCCTCCAAGGTCTTTCAGTCGATCCTAGTTCCGAGTTCGAAGAGACGTCAAAAGTTGGAAGTATTTCGCGAAAGTTAGCAGGGTGGACGTGCTCAGGTACGCTATCTAGTATAGCCAGTCGAAGGGGCCACAAGATGAGTTTATGCCGGGCCTGGAGAGTCTGAACGGCCTCAAACCATTGCCAAGATGCTAACTGACACGAGATGAGATAAAGATCCTCCACGAGAAAAGAAGATAAGGGTATTGGGAATTGTTCTGATGATTTCCCCTTTACAACCATGGAGGTATTGGTCGTTTCATCGACCCAAGGATCATCCTCCCATTCTTCTACGTCATCTTCCAGATTGTATTGAAAGTCGAAGGTTGGTGAACCTTTACTGATTTCCACGAATGTGTTAAGCCTATCCAGACGGTGCAACAGAGTAGCGCGCAGATTGCATAATTGTGCATCCTCGAGGCTTGCCTCAAAATACGCGTGAAGCGTGTCAGAAATACCCCCTCTTCCGGTCACGTCTTCCGATGACTCCAAAGGACCGTTTTTTGTCGGTGATGCTTGAACAGCAAGCAAAGAACTGGCTGCCTCTCGGCTTCTCTTGAGTGCAGCATCTGTTCTCCCAATGCCTAGTTCGAGTAAAGCTCGTTGGACTTCGACATCATTTACACCTCTGTCAGCAACAGCTGCTGTAGCCCAGAGATCATTTTGAACGAGGCCGAGAGTGTGAGTAACGTTGTCAACAGTGAGCTCGTTGTCACTGAGTGTAGTCCAATACGTGTAGGGATCCGAAGCCATTCCGGATTCCGATCTGTCACCTCCGAAAAGAGGTTCTACAATGACGCATACCTCTGGACCTCAAAGGCCTCAATTAAGACCTGTGAATTGATACATATTATCGCGTTCTCTTCGCGATTTTACATTTATCTTTGTTTTAAGGGACTTGGCAGACATCAAGGACAGCGTCCGCATTTCTTCCGGGGCAGTGTGCGACGACCTTAGGCTGCTTCGAATTTTCAAACTTTGTTCCCCACATTCAACATTTTCGATTTCGAATCCATATTGTCAACGGGGAAGGATTAAAAGAAAGCAGCAGTAGGATTGGTTCTCATAGCACGGGGAATGTCCATAGTATACTTGGTACACAACCAAATGTATGTAGTACGGCCCCGGTGGACCGAGTCCCCGGTTATTCAAAACCTAACCTAACCTAACCTGCATCAAACTATTGGCTGGGCGTTTTGAAATGACAGATACAGAATTATCCTCGGATTAATGTCATAACAATATATGCATGTTCGCGTTGCAATATCACTATCAAGATTTCGGCCAGCACGCGCCTGCGCATGGAAAGGTAAAGTGATTCTTTCTCGTCCGAGCACTTCAGAAACGAGATCGAGGTAAAATAGAGTCCGTCGTGTCTACCATAATCACAGAAGCCTGAAAATGCGAAGTCGGAAAAGTAGAATGATTGCTAGAAGAGGGTATCCTTGAAATGGATACCATGAGCCTCAAGGTTGAAACTTGAAGGGGCGAAGGACTGACCTCGTCACGCAAGTACTCTCCGACATCACTGAGATTTACTTCAGTAGGAAGAACAGAACTGAGTCAACCTGAGAGACGCACGCTTGATGGAACACTATAATAGCAGTCGGATCTAGTTTTCGAGTATCAACAGTCGAGCGAGCTGTTACACCAAACCCCTTGACAGAAAATTGAGTTGGGTTGGAAGTTGCAAATTACCAAAAACAAAGGAGCTCACTAAAGGTATATCCTTCATGGAGAAAACAACAACTCCTTGATGCTCTGGCGTATCCTCTGTTATCCTCCCAAGGTGTGCCTTCACGACATGATTTCCATAAAGGAACGGCATTTCACCATTAGGCTTTATCCATACCTGCGCCACATATGGTAAGACCATTTCAAGAAGTCTAATTGTGGACTTACTTTATATTTTGCATATTGCGCGATGTAGTCTAAAGCTGTAACGTGCAACTTGAACTTGCCACTCTTACTAAACTTTCCAAAACATGTGCCAAGGCTAACAAGGTTTGGCCGCGCGATTGAGATGCCTAGTCGCATGGATGATTCGGAAACATAATAGACACGGTCTTTGTGAAGTCGAAAGCAGTACGGTTCATCTTGTCTGTCGATCAGGTGAATAAGGTTCTTCCCCTAGCGAAAGTGTCAGAAGTGGATGAGTGTAAGGGTGTTCACGTACTATGTAGTTAGCAAGTTTCGTGAAAACTGCTTTTGATTCATCATCGGTAAGAGGTCGCATGCTAGACGTAACAGGGGATCCAGGTGCGGCCAGTAAAAAAGTAGATTTTGTGTGTTACGTAATTCACAGAAATTGTCCCATGCTTCAGGGTTCAAACAATTCAACTTTCTACTGAAATGTCTACTTCATCATTCTCATCGTTTCCTCCTTCGTTCTCATCATTTCCAGACATTGAGGCTGGACCTAGCACTTCGCGCTCGGCTACACCAACAAAGAAACGCTCGCGCGAGAAGGATAAGAGCGAAAGAAGGAAGGAGAAGTCATTGAAAGATAAGAAACGTGGTCACGGTTCAACTACAAATACCTCGTCTGCCGAAAAAGAAACATCGCAATTATATTACTCAGACCGGAAAGGAGACCGTTACAACATTCAGTACGGTGGGCTCCATGCCGGAGACATACCTAAATACCGCATCATCGACCGTAAGACTTCCAACGTGTTCTTTGAAGACGTCTCATGATAGCAAAGGAGGCAGATATATTCTAGGCTTATCCCGTTTATGGACAGTAACACGTCGTAGTGGTAAAGGCATCGAGGTTGGCCCAACGTCCAGACTGAAGGTAGGTTGTCGTCCTCTTTCCAATTACATGCTGTGTATCTTATTTTTTTAATTTTCTGGATAGATGCGAAGTCTGACTGATTCCAGTACCCGAGCTCTATTACTCGCCCCTCCAACCCGAAGGCTGCTTCGGTCTGGAGACACCCATAAGCATCCAGAGGTCGATGGATTTCTACGTATTTCATCTAGTCGGCCGCAGGGTATCAATTCGGAGTCCTATCGTTCTATTACAGCGTCAAAAGATGACGACGATTCAGATGGTGATGCTTCCGATACATCTAACGGAGTTTCTAATGAGGAAAGCTCTTCTGACGAGATGGTACTGACATCGTATCAGGAGAAGCTGAAGCAGCTCGAGGAGGCAATTGCGAAAGAGCCAGGATCCACGGATAGTTGGCTTCAACTCCTTTCGCACACCCTTTCGACAATCCCGATAACGTCCAAGAATGCGACCAGAGCACGTTCTGAGATTACCGTTTCGATTCTCGCTCGTGCTTTGGCCGCCGACGTACGGAATGAGTTGTCTAAGGTCATCCGCATCCAGTACTTAAGAGCAGGAGAAGAAGTGTGGCATGAAAGCAAAGTTCGAGCGGGGTGGGAAGAGGCATTAAGAACTGGTGGAGTGGAGATCTGGATGGAGTGGTTGGAATGGAGGATTAGGCAGGCGGCGAATGGCGTTGATGGGATCGTTGAGGATGCCACCCGGATGTTGAATGTTTTTGGTCAAAGCGAGCAAGATGAGCTAGTGAAAATCCGAGTCTTTTGGCGCGTCGCAGTTGTATTTCAACGGGCTGGTTGGTGTGGTGTGTTTCCATTCACTCGCAGTAACTTACTGTTATATACACAGGATATATGGAACGTGCGACGGCATTGTTTCAGGCTCAAGCGGAACTGTAAGGATGACTAGTCTTTTCGAAAATCTCATGCTCTGACTCGACTTGAACATCCAAGGCTTTTCAAGGTTCCACAAGCACTCTATGGTCTATCCCACGAAATACAGCTTGAACATCTTGAGAACTTTTGGGAGTCTGAGGCACCTCGAATTGGCGAGGTCGGGTCTCGCGGCTGGGCAGCTTGGGTCTCCGAGCATCGTGAAGACCTTTCTCCTAAAAAGCAAGATATGATTCAAATCATTGATCTTGACCCGTACCGACAATGGGCGGCGCGTGAAACCCAACTGGACGAGCTTGATTATCTGCCCTCGCGTTCTTTCGATGACACACATGACCCGTACTCTACGATACTGTTTTCTGACATCCGCTCACTCTTGATTCCTCTGATGTCTGTCGCAGCGAAGAACGCTTTCCGACAAGTATGGCTTGCCTTTGTTGGTCTCCATATTCCTGGGGTTTCATTGACATTGTCTACGTCAAACTATATCAACTGGGATGATCGATGGAACCTAGGGCATCTAACACGACGTCATTTCATAGATGCATTGTTCCCCTCAGGAACGACCCAAGTTCAGTTAACGAATGAATCGATTGCTGGAGCAATTGTCGGTCGGGAGCAACAATATGCAGACCCGCATGGCCCCATCAAGTGGTGGGGATATGGGGTGTTTGGACCATTGGATGTAATCAAAATGTCTCAGACAGGGAAGATGGAAGCTGGGATGTGGGGAAGCGAAGACGTACAAGGACTTGAGCATGATTTTGTCAAACGTCTCTTTGCTCAATTGCGACTCGTCACTGATGACACGGAATGGGATATCTTGACATTGGCATTTGAAGCAGCAATTAATGTTAAAACGTAAGTTGATTGATTTTCTCTCGTTTGACGGTCAAATATCACTATTTTGGTAGTGCTTTGAAGCATTCTCGCTGTCTCTTGTCCCACAAAGAATCTTTGATTCAATGGGCAGCTCACGCACGATTGGAGATGATACGTGGGAGAGTGGATGACGCGAGAAAAATATACCAGACGGTCTTAACAGCTTCCAGTGGTGCCTCTCTTCAAGGAACGAGCAGTCTTTGGTGGGATTGGGCGCATATGGAATGGATAAATGGGGATTCAGGACAGGCTCTTCAAATTGTGCTACGTTCTGCAGGTGTACAAGGACATGGTGGGATTGCGGTGCTTCGCTGTCAACGTGGTTTGGAAGATGCGATCAAAGGCGAAAAAGAGTGGAAGGATAAGGAAGGATGGATCAAACTTCGTGCCCTGCTGGAGATTCTGATCGGGAGGGATATCATGTCGGCACTTCAGGTCTTTGATGATTACTTGAATGGAGCATACAGGCAGGGACCTTCTCGGGAGAGTCTGTTGGTAGCATGCTTGCTGACAGTCTACCAATACGGCGTTGTTCTGAAGAATTCAATGGCACCTGCTGTGCTACGGCAGCGTGTGGAAACGGCCATGAAGGAATATCCGAGCAACTCGGTTATATTAGGGCTGTTTTTGGAAGGAGAACGCGGTCAAGGGGTATGGGGACGCGTGAGAAGGGTTCTGGGCGATAATGGTGTCACGAAAGATGTCGTACGGAGGGTAGAAGAAGTATGGATAGCAGGATGGGACAAGGGACGATGGAGGGGAGAGATTGAACGTACGCGCAGCGGATTGGCCGGTGCGATTGATAGCGAAAGGTATGAAGGACATTGTGTTTTTGTGTTTCCGGTGACTAACCTTGACCTAGAACAAGAGCAAGCCACATACTCTGGCGTATATACATTGAGCTCGAGATACGGATTGGAGAGCTTCAACACGCCAAGAAACTTCTGTTCCGGGCGATTGGAGAATGCCCATTAGTGAAGGGTAAGTGAAGAATACTGTAGTAGGACCGAAACTAATTCTACTTGGATGCAGATCTATATCTCCTGGCATTTGGACCACTACGAGGCGTGTTCAGCGGAAAGGAACTGGGTGGAATTGCAGACACGATGGCAGAGCGGGGGCTGCGGCTGCGAGCGGGGCTGGATGAGGGGCTGGGGGCATGGAAGGAAGAGGTGGAAGAAGGTGCAGACTTGGAAAGCGGGACCGATGAGATTGTGGACCACGCGCGGGAGTTGAGGCGCTTGATGCCATACTAGTGTGATGTGACCGTGACGTGACCTCAATGAACACGAGTGTATTGTCGTTGTCGATGTTGTTTCTGCCGTCTACTGTATTTTTTTTCTGAGTGTTTTCCTTCCTCATTTCTCTCATTTTCCCTCCTTCGCGCCCCATGGCCGCCATCCCCGCTCCCACTCGCGTCGTACCCAGCGAGGAATGGCCCGATGCCGATTTTGACCTCCCTGACGGCGCTGTAATCCACCCACACAAGGATGTCGACGAAGAGGATTGGGACATTGAACTCAACATCAGTCCACGTAGATCTCGTCCTCCCCTGCCTTCCGCCACAACCGACTCTTCTCAGTTATTCACAATTCGCCCTCCTCCTTCATTGTCCGACATCGACGACGACGACGACGACGAGGGCGCGTCTACCATCAAAGCCACCGCCCTTTCCTTATCAGTGTCTCATAAACCGCTCCAGCCATTCATTGATGAAGATTTCGAAGATGCCTTTGCCTTACCTTCCGATCTCACACAGCTTTCTCTTGTCCCTTTGTCTCTAAGCCACCGTTCCTCCAAGAATTCCCTCGAATGGGGCGACAAAGACCAGACTTCGTCATCACAATCCTCTGACGCCTATTCCTCCCTTGATTTCACGGCTGCGTCGCCTTCATCCAATTCTACCTCCTCCGTTTCCCTCCCTGCGTCAGAAACCGACCAAGAAGAGCAAGACGAACTAGAGGGCCTTGTCCTTCCTTGTTCTCTTTTTGAAATGGGTCATAGTGCTCGTCAATTGACCAAGATCCTCGACATGAAAAAGAAAACCCAAGTCGCCAACACACAGTTGCAAGTCGCAGCTCCAGATCCCGAAGATGATTTCGAAACTGGCCTTGTGCTTGAAGACGATGCCGATCTTAATCCCAAACGTCTATTTATTAAA
>QLOM01017873.1:0-24015 GCA_003313785.1 Termitomyces sp. MG148 | reverse complement strand
CCCGTTGTCTAGAAGCGAGTAAAAGCTGCAAAATTTACATTAGAAATTTGAAGAGAGAGAGATGCAACCACGATAATGAGATAGACTCAATGAACCACATCCTCACGGAATGCAAAGCACAAGGACAGGAGACTGTGTGGAACCTCGCGGGCGAGTTATGGAGGAAAGCCGCGGCCCCACTCCCAAAACAAGACGTGCACTTAATCCTAGGCGCCCCTCTAATCAGGGTTAAGGGGGCAGACAAAATTCCATGGGACTCTCACGTCTATACAGAATTTTGGTAATAGAATCAGCCTACCTGATATGTTATATTGACAGTAGCAGTCACTAAATGTACAGGACAACACTAGCAATTGCTGGGGTGACAGTACAAAAAACAGTAGAAACCCAATCAGCCTGCGGGTGCATTGGCTTGGCAGGGTCTGGGAGGAAATAGTACTCAGCATCGAGCACCAGGGGTTCGGTTGCAAAAAGGACTCAACCATGAAAGGGAAGGGCAAGATGACGTGATGACAAGAACTTGCCGTCATTACGTAATAGAACTTGGAGGACTTGTCCCCAGAGTGTTGAAATGGTCAAGTTGAAGTCTAAGTTAGCAATGCTTGTCTTCAGACCATTTACACGGTTGCCTTTCGGTGAGCTCTGTAGGCGTCTATCGACGTCCCAGAGAGAAGCATTTTTGGACAATGTCTCTTCTCATCCGGGCATTACCTGTCTCTCCTTGAACCGACCACAGAGCAAGAACGCTATATCTCTAGCACTTCTCGAGGTGACTTCAAACGATTGAATGTACGTTACAACATAAGAATTTGAATTTCAGCAATTCAAAGAGAGCCTCGAGAAAGTTCACTTTGATAAGAGGTAAAGTCTTAACTCCCTACTGAATAACCTTTGTCTCACCACCATATGACTAGCGTACGCGTCCTCATCCTCCGGTCAACAACTATGGGGGCTTTTTGTGCAGGCGCGGATCTTATAGAAAGACGTACTATGTCTCAAGTACAGGTTGCCAAGTTCCTTTCTGACTTACGTGATACCCTCGGAAAGCTTGAGAATCTTCCTATGCCTACCATTGCCGCTATTGATGGTCCTGCCCTTGGAGGTGGACTAGAGCTGAGCCTTGCCTGTGATTTGCGTGTAGCAGGTACTTGCTTAAATACTTGAGCTTCACTTGTCTTTATGTCATTTTGAAGGGAATGGTGTTCAGAAAATCGGTCTGCCTGAAACTAGCCTAGGAATTATACCTGGAGCTGGCGGCACACAGAGGATCGCAAGACTTCTAGGTCCTTCTAAAGCCAAAGATCTGATTTTTACCGCACGTACGCTGACTGCACAGGAGGCCTTTGCATGGGGTAATCGCTCAAAAAACGATATTCTATTAAGCGCCTGATCACTAGCATACAGGTCTCGTCGACTACGTGTCAAGCCCTGAAACAAGTGCATTTGATCGGGCTCTTACTGTGGCGGAAGCCATTGCAAAGAACGGTACTTGCAATTACTATATGTTTTGGACCTCATCTCTCATTTACACATCTATTCAAGCTCCGCTGGCGCTCAAGGCAGCGAAACAAGCAATCTCAAGGTCTGGGGATCTGGCGCTCGAAGCAGGTGATCATTTTCAATTTTTTATCCTTATCAACTGTCTTGACCATCTTCGTAGGATTGGACTTCGAACGAGCGTCATACGAGACCCTCTTGCCAACTCAGGATCGGTTGGAAGCCCTGCAAGCGTTTCTCGAGAAGCGTAGACCCGTGTTCAAAGGAGAATAAGTTTTAATACAGTAATGAAGACCTTGTCATGATATGTAACGCCGAAGTTCCAAACTATTGAGGGCACAATGGATCCGATGTATCTTTTAGTGGGCGATGAGGATGGCAAGAAAAAACAAGATCGCATAGTTGCTGTCGCGACTCTTGTCATTGCTGCTCGGGCAGCAAGAAATGAACATTGACCTCTACTTTCACCGACACGAACTTCTTCCGAATCTTCACTCAGATACTCTATGGCAGCGGCTCTGGGAAAGCCAATCAAATCGTGCATTCGTCAATACCATGACGTGTGACTTTGCAAAAGTTTTGTGGCCTTCCTCCGTGAAGAGAGAATGTGAGAATGCGAAGGGCCACAGAGGCACGATGGACCACTTTGACGGACAAAACACAGCTACAGATCCTGGTATATTATCATTTTTCAGAATGGCCGGGAAGACATCACAAAACCGCCTGTAAATCCCGCTGGAACCAAAGGAATACCATCACTCAGTCTTAAACCTTCCAAATCCTTCATCATCAAACTAAGTCGACCAAAGCGGTCCTTTAGACCCCTGCCCTCCGTACTCTCGTCTTGCAGCCCTTGCGGATCGTTGAACAACTTTCCATATTGCGCCCAATCACTCCTCAACATCAGGTAAGGTTTGAGCAGGGATGCATCAATCCGCCCGAGATAGCCTTCGGTAATATATGATTTCAAAATGTCTGGACGCACGAGAAAAACGTTTCCGAGTTGTCGGATGAACTCAAACCGTTCATCAAGCGCTGATATCTCGAAGGTACGGATGATGTCCTGGTAAGATTTAATATCCCTAGGGAAACATGAGCTCATCACACTCTGCGGGAAGACGCATACTTACTTGGCAAGCATCAGACCCCCTGTTGCGCTGACTGGGAACTTGCGAAGGTGTTCTAGAAGGATACTATTTCACGGAGTCAGGAATACAACGACTGGCGTGGAGTATTGGGTGTTACCTATGGAATGCAATCCCTATTTCAGTGAGGAATACCTCGAGGTTTTTCCCATTGAGATTCTGATTTGCCGTGTCTCGAACTTTTTCGAGTACTTCGCAACAAGACAAGCATGGCTCGGTATTTACCCTTGCGAATGACAAATCATCATCTCGCGGGTTGAAATCGTTGCGTTTTTGTTTGGCAAGTAGTATACTCAGCCAAGCGACGATTGCTGAAAAGATGTATATAATTTAGTCTTACCATAGTCAACGCTACGACTTACAATCCGTGACACTCTGTAGCAAATGGTTAGTAGCACCCTCGACTCGGCTGACCGTCTGGTTGTTGAAGACGACCATCTCGCGGCGCGTCGTCACGGAAGAGCTAGCTAAAGGGATTAGAGCAGTGTTCACGTACTGCTGCCAAAGATGACAGATGAGGTCTATGGACCGTATAACGGAAAGATATTGTAAACTTGGCTCAGTTTTGGTATCAGCCGCCTCTAGTCGCAGCTGTGCCCTGTAAAAAGGTTTAAAAGAGTTCCATAACTACAGATTTGTATTACGCACGTCTCAAGGGCCGCACCTAGGTATCCGTTACCAATCGCTTCAGCAAGGACTCGAAGAAGGGCAAAAGTATTCTTTGCACTGTTGAAGAGATGAGCAACTGACTGGCTTCGAAACAGGCCGATTATACTTGTCATTCAGAGGACTGAGCTCAATACAACGGCCAACGGCCTCAGCATGCCATTTCAACATTTTGCCTGCGATATCAACGCTCAACAATCCATCTTCTTCTCGAATAGGCTCTTCTAATTTATCCTGGTTCGCGTTTATACCACCAAACCTCATCAATGCTGCAGCAGCTTGTGCTGAAGTAGTTGATCCTCCACTCGTGGTCGTCGTCGCAGCAGCAGCGCTAAGCTGATTCACCATACGATCAAACATAGATGATTTGCCCTTTTGTGTTCTTTCCTGCAAACAGATATGAATAAAGCGCACTGTTTGATGCAGTAAAAGTTTCATACATGATACCGGGTGAACTGGGCAAGAAGGCCAGAGTAAAGTGCGCCCAGACTGCGGCTTTCGCGCTCGAGGTAGCGTTGCCCCTCCGTATATGGGACAAAAAGTTCCTCCATTGCGATATCTAACATCGTACTGAGAGCAGCAGACGTACCAGGGGAAGCTGAATTAGAGCTTGCTAGTAATTTTCGGAACTCCGTTGCTTCATATGGAGTCCGAGGTGATACATGAGGAAGTTCGTATGTTTTGAGATCATCTACAAGAGTTGATGTTTGGATGTGTACGAGTTGCAGAACCCGTAGATATGCCAAGTCAGAGATGGAAGAACCTCGATGGAGGAGCTGCTCCATATGTTGCTGTATCTGAATGATAGTTAAACACAAACCATCTTTAACATAAAAATTCTTACTGATTGTGCGAATACTCGTTGCAAGAAAACCTGCATGACGACAGAGGGATTAGGGAAGACAGCTTTGACAATCTGAGCTTCTGTCTCCACAGTCGAGCGAATTTCAGCAAATAAATCTGCCATTCCTTGTTCAGTCTTAGGTGGACTTGAATCAGGATCTGGCAAAATCTCCCATCTGCAGGGTGTGATGGGTGATGATCAGTAGTTAAGGGAAATAAACGCACAGAACACGATCGTCTACAGGCTTATGGGTCCGAACGTTGTTGATAAAGAAGTCGTGTTGATTTACATAGACTTGTACGCATGACGCACCACCATTGAATTCAAGGAGTGTTTGGGCACAATGCTGCCGGAGTAATGTTGTGAGCGCAAGAGTTGAAACGAGAGTTACCCACATTCATCATTTTAGGATCCCCCTTTCTGTAGCATCGGTCAAAGAGGTTGAGCATTTCCTTTTCAAACTTTTCGCAATACTTTTCTATACTTTCCCGAGTCTAATTTAGATGTAATGAGGTTTAATAGTAGGAAGAACAGAACGACGTACCCTGTCAGCATTAGGTAGATCTACTTCTTTCGCGACTGTGTTGAGCCGTCGCAATATGACTGCAACCTGACGCCGTCCGGCTCGTCCTTCCTTCCTCATGGTATCCAAACGTGCTGTATCGCCCTTACTTAACTGATTATAGAAATCTATGATGTCATAAGCAGCTTGTGCCCTCTGTCGTTCGAGATGTACTGTCTCAAGTTGTTCGCCTGGTCGTATTTGAGTTTCAGAGAACGTATTTTTTTGACCCAACGCATACCCATTCTAACTGCTGTACGACTAACCGTGTTTATTCGGGATTCCATGCCGGCAAAAGAGTCTGCAACAGCCTATGATCGTGAAGAACACAACATGAAGTCTGCCAAACGACGAAATACCTCAAAACCTCGATTGAGGTCCACCATCTTCTTGGAATATTCACGTTCCGAGACACGGACGTTCTTCTCCATCTGCTCAGTCTTCGCTTGCACCTCTTTCCTCACGGCAATTAGCCGGTCAACTGCGGCTTCAAAAGTCTGTAGGAATGGCTTAGGGTCAAATGCTAAGCAAGGTATATAAATTGAACGTTCTTGTGAACAGTACTCATGACTCACGTCCGTTTCCTGTCCGTGATTGTGTTATAAGTTTCTCAGATAATGAACCAACGAAGTCAGTGACATCGAATTTGCCCTATTAGATATGAATGGAATGAATTGAACATCTGGAGACGTTGCCATCCAGACACACTGTGAATGTGGAAAGACGGAGATGTCCTTCAAGGCTTGGGCGGAGAGAAGATGGTTTCAGTGCTCTCGACATTTGCGTAGAGGCAGTGTCAAGCCAATACCCTACAGCTAACTTGAGGTATGCACACCAGGTAAACTGAGTTCAGCGATAGTTGGTCGAGTGATATTTATACCTATTATTGGAGGTTGTTATTTTATGTCTATTATTATTGACTGGTTCAAACTCTCATATTTTCTTCCATTCAACATAAAATGGAGGCTTTGCACCCTCTCAAAGCTCTTCTGCAATTTCAATTAGCCACGGACGCGTCATCTGTTCTCCATCTGCCATATGTATTATCATCTCTCACGCAAGATTCCTTGTTACCGTCATCTCATCTAACGAAATGGACAACCCGAATAAATTCTCTTCTCCATTCGAAGGATGCAGGTGCACGCTGGGCCGCCCTGTGTATCGCACACAAGACGTCAATACTATCGAGACCTACGATGATAGACAGTGCTCAGAGTTGGTTGGGTGTCGCGTTATCACTTCTTTCCGTCCGTCAATTTACATTTGTCGTCACGTCATTTATATAACGTCTTTTGAAGAAAAATGAACCGACTCCG
Organism: Termitomyces sp. MG148; assembly: GCA_003313785.1. NCBI lineage: Eukaryota > Fungi > Basidiomycota > Agaricomycetes > Agaricales > Lyophyllaceae > Termitomyces > Termitomyces sp. MG148. Next base: position 17,985 of record QLOM01017873.1, on the reverse strand, counting down.
ACAATCAAAGCGTCCATTCGCCTTCTGAGGGTTATTTTTAGTGCGGGTGTCGGAACTCCAGAATATCAAAGACAGGTTGCCACACCTAACGTCCCAAAATTCACGGCCGCTATTATAGCGATCGCCGAAAAAAGTGAAGATGAAGAATTACGCGTAAATCAAGCACCAGTAGATCCTTATAGTTTTGCCTAACAATCTCGTAGGTTGTGATTTTGACAACTCTGGCCCGTCTTGTCCCATTATACCCGACGCTTTACAGACAGTCTCATACTGCATTGTCAACATTAGTCCTACGTTTTCTCAATGGAAGCGCTCCTAACCCCACTAGTGGCGCTTTACTCGAGTCGGCCTCTCGTTTATACACTGTTCTTCATTTCACTGGAGGCAAAGTTGGAGCTGCCAGCCTATGGAGAAAATCACTGGACGAAACATTGGTTTTTGGATGGAATGCATTCTTGGCTTTGAGATCAACGTTTCCAAGTGAAGGTACGACTCTCGATGTTGGATGAGGTATTACATGCCCTCACACATCTGCAGCTGCAAATGTACCCAATTCGTCAAGTATAGACGAAGCTCTTATAGGCATTCCTCTTTATATGGATAGACTTCGATGCGCTATCATTATTTTGTGTGACTTGCTGAGGTATTTCTATGATACCCTATGCTGTTTTAGGTTGACGCTGATTTTTCTTAGTGCTCGCACGCTTCGCCCGGTTCAACTGCCACTTGGCCTTCTCATCAAGTTTGTTGGCGCTCTTCTGAGCTGTACAAAGGATGACAAGGTTTGTTCTATAATTTACCAGCTACTTCTTCTATCTTGATATCACTCGTTTAGGGGAGAGAACATGTAGATCCCTCTGTGCATACCATGGAATTATCTCTCATTCCCGAGTTCTGGAGATTCGGTTGTGATCTAACTTCATTCCTGGCTCGTTGGTTAGTCTTACCATTATTGTGATAATATGGGCCTTTCGTTTTACATACCTTAGCGCCGGACATCATTTGACGCCCCATCAAACACGTTTAATCTCGTACCTAACCTATCACCTAGAACAAAAACCAACACCGTAAGTCGAACCTTCGTGTTCGTCACCTTGGTATGACGTATTATTGGAATCGATAGATCGCAGCGCTTGTCTATTTTGACTGCCATTCGAGCTCTCCTCGTCCACTGCCACTCACTAGATTCCCCATTAGTACCAAACCGTCTAGCAAAAGCAGTTCTACCATCGTTCTCTGTTGTTCTTGCTGCTCAACTGGAGTCACAGGCTTCTGTCGACACTGCTGCATCCCAGAAGAGCAGAAAAGGCAAGAAGCGAGCGAGGGGATATGAGGGCGACGAAGTTTTTAAACTATCTAAGGAAGTAATCTGTCCTGGACCTGATGAAGGGCAAGTCTTAATTGTTGCTCTCGAAGGTATCGTCATTTTTCTCTTTTGCCATATTTTAATCACGTAACCTTTGCAGTCATGCGTCTTATCCTGCGCAATCCGAGCTTATCCCCAGCCATGCAATCAATCTCTGCTCGAGTGCTTCTGTCAATGCTTTTCGTCCTTCCTCAGATCTCACCCATATCTCTTTCCGCCCAACCCAAATTCCACTGGGACTTGCTTCACTTAGTGCGGTCCATCAACACAGAACTTGGGTCTGGAACATCAAGTGTTATGAGTAAAAGCCTTGGTCTTGTTATACGTGCCACAATGGTAGAAGAAGACAATGAAGTATGTTTGTTTACTATAACATTAGCTGAGCTAAAGCATGAACAGGACATCCGACGTAACCTTGAAATCCTGCTGCATCCTCGAGTGCCGCCGCTAGTCCGTTCCCTCCCTCATGTTGAATCCCTGTCGCTATTTCGTGCGGAAGAGTCTCAAGAAGAACTCGATATACGGGAAGGACTCGGTCTCTGTGGAGCATCTCCAGTACAGCCGAACCTGGTCGAAGACGTCATCATGCAAGACTTTGCCCCGTCCGAGACTCAACAAGTCAACAACAGACAACCAACGAGAGTCGCTGAGCCGCCTTCGCCACAAAAAATATTTTCCTCGTCAGTTACGAACACGAGTAACAACCCCCTGCTTGCCGCATCAGTAATAATATTGCCAAGTACAACCGAACCGCCTCGTTCTACGCCTGCTGAACCAAAAATTGAATCCCAACTTGCAATACCACACCGGGTAGCAGCTCCCGCACAGAGTGAGGATGACGATGAGGAGATGCCTGTGATAAACCTGGACTCCGATTCTGATGAGTAACCATGCGTCCCGATTGAGGGGAACTCCGTAGATAGGTCTATTTTCGCAGTCGTTTCCGTATGGGGCTGTCGTCTATGACCATGTCGCTACTTTCTTCCTCTGATTCCACGTCAGCGCCTTGACGGTTTCGCAAGCTCTCCGAGACTTTTTGTATCTGCTGAGCCAAGTATTAGATTTAATGGTTAAAAAAGAAATTCAGTGACTTTTTCGAGGAAACTGTGTATCACTGTATTATCCGGGTCGACGCCCTGGGCATGCTCGAAGTGAGATTGAGCATCCCTTAAAAGGATCGTATTGAATGGACTGCCGACTTCGTCAATCACATTAGCCATACCCGACCCCGATAAGTTCAAGGTCGAATCTCACATGTCAAGGGTTGAGCGAGATATAAACATATTGTCCCAGCATACATATGAAGTACAGGGTTGTCCTGGTAAGGGAAAGAAGGCAAGTAACTGCTTCCAGAGTGAAAAAAGGTACAAAACACAGAGACTTGTGCATACAGTTCAAGTTCATCCAAGGCTTCTCGATGACGGCCTGATTTTATCAATTGGACTACCAGCTCTGTCAAGATTCTTTCGCGCTATACATCAAGAATGAGATTGGCAAAAGCTGAAACGGGAACGTTTGTACCTCGTCCTGATACCGAAGCATCATCGTGCGCAGGTATTCAAGGCGGTTAGAGATACGGCGCTCTTCATCAGAACCTGCATCAATGAGAAGTAGGCCAGTTGTCCACATTGTCATCCAAGGCACTTCCTTGCAACGAGCCAAGATACTCCATGCTCGCATGGCGCGTTCGAGATCGTTCCGATGAATACAGAACTGTAGGATATCGTATAGACGCAGAATATTCACATTTCGAACAGTTAAAGGGTTGGGCAAATCCAGTGACCCGAAAATAAAGCCGATCTGCTTTTGGCTGCAAGGAGACATTACACTGGAGATCGCAGTAAACATAGCCAACATCAACTGGCAGATCTAGTACCACCACGATCACTACCGAATGGACGACGACTTTTCTTTCGGCGCCTCCGTCTGGGCCTCAAACGATCCAGTCAATGCATTACCACCCCAAAAATCATTCTTAGTCCCTGAGCCACAGTTTGGTAACGATGACGGATTCGACGACTTCTGTGACCCTGTAGATACCATACGGGCTGGCGCTGGTGACGATGACTTTGGGGACTTTGGAGAAGTTGAGGCTACTCGTTCTTCGGGTTTTGGAGATCATCTTGGGTTCGAAGAGGATGTGCGGATAGCAGGGCCTTCGTCTGCGTCAGAATGGCATATTCTGAAGCTAGACCCTTCATCGTTAGCGGAAGGCATGAATGAGGAATTGCAGAGTATACTAAGTCCAATTTGGGGTTACGAGAACCTTGCCAATATCCTAACAAGCGATGGAATTCGAGAGGTTGAAGGAGTCAATCAGATTCTAGTGGATCCAGAAAGGTTTGCCTTCGACGACAGCCTCGCAATTATGGTACTTAGAGCTTTTCAGCCGCAATTTATACAAAATGCTTGTCCATACTCCCCCACCTACCAAGCCACCAAATTGGATTCGATCTCGAATACGCCGTCAACATCTCATTGCACTTGGCATTCCTGTCAATCTAGACGAAGTTCTACCGCGCGCCAGTGGAAAGCCCCTTCCACCACTTGAAATAACCACTCGACCCATGTCTGCACCCCCGGGTACTCGAAATTCAGTTCAGAACGGTGTTACGTCTTCCAACATCAACTCTCGTGCAGGCACGCCTCAACCACTGGCAGGTCGTCAAGTAACGACATCGTCACACTTCGGCCCCAAACCAGAGCTTGAGCATTCAAAGATACATAAGCTCCTTGAGCTTGATCCAGGTACAGGCTCCTCCGTCAAAGATATCACATATCTGTTGACATCGTATAGACACGCTGACAATACAACCGATATCAACCCTAGAAAAATATCTAGAAGAACTCAGAGCACAGACGACCGTGGCGTCAACACTCCTAACTCATCTGCTTCAATCAAGAGAGGCTTTACGACAAGACAGCGAGACATACAATGGCCTCATCGCGGAGCTCGTTGGCGAAGCGCAAAAGATGAAATCGGGCAAGCCATCACGGACTAATTCTGTACGACAAAACAGCCGTAATTAGATATTCGCATAGCTTTCAAATGTATCCTCAGGCTACAGGACGGAATAACATATTGTGGTCTCCAAAAGAGACACGACGCGACCCCGCGGCGAATTCTCAGATCTGTAATTCACGTGATCAAGAAAAAGTCACATCCGAAGACCGACACTTCAAGCCGACCTCACTCACCTTGTGAGGTACTTCGTCCCTGCATTTTTGACCTGGCCTGTCACCTTAATCTGCAAGGCTTTGTATATCAAACATGAACATTGCACATTCTTTACCCTCCACTGTCGCTGGAATTTCTTTCTCTTTCCTTACCACAGAAGACATCCGACGAATATCTGTAAAGCAGATAGTCAACCCAGTTTTGCTGGATGATGTCAGTCGACCCAGTATCGGAGGACTTTATGACCCGTCTCTAGGACCCAGTGATCGTCCTGATATGTGCGTGTAGTGCTAAATCAGACATATATTTTCTAATTCGTCGTTCAGATGCGCGACATGCCGCCTCACTTACTACACTTGCCCGGGTCACTTTGGCCACATTGAATTACCAGCGCCGGTGTTCCATCCACTATTCATGGTTAATATGTACAATCTCCTGCGCGGGACCTGTTTATTCTGTCACCGTTTCAAAATGAGCCGGACTACGGTTCGTTGTAGAGTCTGATTTTGAAGGAACTTGGTGGTTACTAACTACATGCATAGTTGGCCAAGTATGTCGCCAAGTTTCGTTTACTCGAACATGGTCTTTTGGACGCAGCACAGGGTGTAGATGACCTTCATATTCACATAAGTAGGAAATCAAGAAAGAAGGCTGGAGATGAAGATGGTATGGAAGTGGAAGCTTCCGACAAGCCCGACGTTCCAGACGAAACAGTTGATCAGTTCATCATGCGCGTCAATTTGTACGTTGCTGTCCATCTTTCCAGGGCCTCAAATAGCAGGCGCGATCATTATAAGGACGGCCTTGTTTACCAAACGCGCAAAGATTTAATCAATGAATTCTTAAAGGGGACACTTTTGAAGAAGTGTCAGAACGCGGACTGTGAAAGGCAAGTGAGCTGCTGTATCTGCCTTGTCATGCTTGACCTTCGCTTTTTAGTCCAGCCTATACATTCAGAAAGGAAGGTTATATCAAAATTATAGAGTACGATTTACCACCGAAAGAGAAAAGACTACTGAGAAGGAAGCGACCAGACGTCCTTCTCGCTGATAAGACAAGTGAAACAGTTGGCCGTGGTACAAACAAGCCAGATGCAGATTCGGATATCGAGATGGCTGACCCTGAAGAGAGTGGGCCTGAAGAAGAAGGGCCAGGAGAAAGTCTCATGGATGAGGATGAAGATGAGGAAAGTGCATCTGCACCTGAAGTCCCACAACCCGCAAGAGCTGCTAATGGACAAATAAAGGGAAAGCGAGGTCGGAATGAACGCGTCATGGCCCCCGAAGAGTGTCGTGCGCACCTACGGCGTCTGTTCCGCAACGAAAAGGTTATGTGTGCTCTTATCTATGGGCGACATGGACCGTTCGCGCCTCTATCTGTCGATCAACTTTCATTTGCCTCTGCCGACATGTTCTTCATGGAAGTCATTCCCGTCACTCCTACCAGATTTCGACCGCCTGCGAAGATGAACGGAGTTCTTTTTGAACACCCTCAGAATATATTGCTTTCAAAAGTCTTAAACACATGCTATCGTCTTCGTGACCTCAACGAAGATCTCAAGATGGCCTCAGATAAAGGTCCTGACTATGATCAGAATGCCCAAAGAAACATTATGGCATCCCTCCTTGAAAGTTTAATTCAGCTCCAAGTGGATGTCAACAGTTTCATAGATAGCAACAAGAATCCGGCACCTACCCGACAAGGGAAGCTTCCTCCAGTTGGAGTCAAACAAGGTCTAGAGAAGAAGGAGGGATTGTTCCGCAAAAACATGATGGTGAATTCGCACCATTTCCTCTGATGATGTCCCCTCATCACATAATATTATTTAGGGCAAACGAGTAAATTATGCAGCTCGGTCTGTCATTTCTCCAGATGTTAACATCGAGCCAAACGAGATTGGAGTGCCACCAGTCTTCGCAAAGAAACTGACCTTTCCCGAGCCTGTGACTCCCGCAAACTTTCATGAACTACGCCAACTAGTTATTACTGGCCCTCGTGGCTATCCTGGTGCATCGTTGGTCGAATATGAAGACGGACGCCAGCAATCTCTTGTAAGTGTTTCTCTTCTCAAGCATTATCTCTGAAACCGATGAGGCACTCCAGGACAAGCTTACTGTCGAACAGCGTACTGCTATTGCAAACCAACTATTGACACCACACGAAAGTAACCAAAATGGCATGACGCGGCGAGGACTTTATACGCGTACGCCTGCTGTGAACAAGAAGGTTTACCGACATCTGCGCGACGGAGACATGCTGATTTTGAATCGACAACCTACCTTGCATAAACCTAGTATGATGGCGCATAGAGCTCGCGTGTTGCAGGGGGAGAAGACCATTCGTATGCATTATGCAAACTGGTTTGTCCAACATAACTTGACAATATGCCCATTCCAATGCTAATTCAACTTGCAGTAATTCTTATAATGGTAGGTTTTGTTCTTCGCAAGTCAACTGTGGTTTTTCATTGACGAAATGTTTTTCTAGCGGATTTTGATGGTGATGGTAAGTATTTACCCCTACATAGCGGATGACATATACTGATTTTATGAAAAGAGATGAACATACACTTTCCCCGCAAGTGATTTTTATTATTCTGTCAAGAAAATCATGCTTAATATTTTTCGCATCTCCAGAAAATCAGATTGCTCGTGCAGAAGCCATGATGATCGCTAACACAAATAATCAGTACCTTGTGCCGACATCAGGAAATCCTTTGCGCGGCCTGATTCAGGACCATGTTGTTGCCGGCGTCTGGATGACAAGTCAGGATGCTTTCTTCTCTCGTGAAGAGTATTTCCAGCTTCTCTATGGTGCACTACGGCCAGAGGATAGTCAGAGCCACCTTGTTACTCTTCCTCCCACAATCTGGAAACCCAAACCACTATGGACAGGCAAACAAATCGTAAGCTATCCACTTTCAGTCTTATGCGTGCGACTGATAGCTCGATCCTAGATCTCAACAGTCCTCAAAAACATCACCCCCGCTAATGTTGAGGGCCTGAATTTGAATGCCAAGACCAAGGTTCCAGGGTATCTATGGGGTACTGACTCAAAAGAGGACAAGGTCGTCTTCATGGGTGGTGAACTACTTTGTGGTGTTTTAGACAAGGCAGCCTTTGGAGCGTCCGACTTTGGTCTGGTTCACTCTGTCTACGAACTTTATGGCGCTGACATTGCGGGCCAATTGCTCGGTATTCTCAGTCGACTATTCACTAAGTTTTTGCAACATCGAGCATTTACATGTCGCATAGACGATTTGACGTTGACACCAGAAGGAAATGCCAAGCGATATGCCATACTGGAGAAAGGCAAGAATTTGGGCACTGAGGGTGCCATTGAGAACTTCCCATCTCTAAGTTCGACTCCTAAGGAAGATGTCCCCGAGGCGCTAGAGTCATTACTGGAAGACGTCCTACGCGACGACAACAAAATGGCTGGCCTCGATGTGACTGTGAAAACCAAACTCTCAAAGTTGACCTCCTCGATATCTGACGCCGTTCTGCCCCACGAGCTGTGGCGCAAGTTCCCTCACAACCACATGCAGACCATGACATTATCGGGAGCCAAAGGTTCTGCTGTCAATGCTAGACAGATATCTTGTGCTTTGGGCCAACAGGAGTTGGAAGGTCGTCGTGTACCGGTCATGGTTAGCGGCAAGACTCTGCCTTCTTTTCGTCCTTTTGAGACCAAGGCCATCGCTGGGGGGTATGTTGCTAGTCGGTTCTTAACTGGTGTCAAACCGCAGGAGTTCTATTTCCACTGTATGGCTGGTCGTGAAGGTCTCATTGACACCGCCGTCAAAACTTCGCGTTCTGGATACCTCCAACGTTGCCTTATCAAACATCTAGAGGGCATTCGCGTGCACTATGACCACACAGTGCGCGGGAGTGACAACTCGATATACCAATTCCATTACGGCGGCGACGCACTCGACGTGACGAAGCAAAAACATCTGTACGAATTCGACTTCATTGCACGGAACGAAGTTTCCTTTGTCAACATACTGCAGCCACGGATGGTAACTGGACGCCTTGACGAGACGACTGCGGCATCTTACATGAAAAAGGTTGTGAAGAGGTCAGCAGATCGTCCCAGTAGAGGTGAACCTTCCAAACGCGACAAATATGATCCGGCATTAGCAATTTACAGTCCCAGCCAACATCTTGGTAGCACTTCCGAGCAATTCTCTATAGCCGTAGATAAGTATATCAAGACGAACCCCAGTGGCCTTCTCACGGGAAAGGGCATTCCAAAAGTCAATGACCGCATGCAAAGTCGGAAGGAACCGATTCGCGCGTCCAACTTCCGATTGTTGATGAACATCAAGTATATGCGGAGTCTTGTTGAGCCAGGAGAGGCTGTCGGCCTCCTTGCTTCTCAAGGGTACGTCAAAAATACCTTTTGCAGTCGATTTATTTTCCTGACATCTATCTCCAGTATCGGTGAACCATCCACTCAAATGACCCTTAATACTTTCCATTTCGCCGGTAAGCCACGCGGAAGATATGCACCTCGCCTATCGCTGATCATTGGCCCTCCAGGACACGGCGCCGCTAACGTCACGCTTGGTATCCCACGTCTGCGTGAAATCGTTATGACAGCCTCGCAAAACCCCAAAACACCCTCGATGACTATGAAAGTGCGCAAAGGGACGTCCCCTGAAGACGTCGACATATTCTGCAAACGTGCAAGTCGTGTCAAACTCTCCCAGATCGTGGAAAATGTCACCGTGAAAGAGAAGATGAAGGTCCAGGGAAATGTCCGGCGGACGCAGTTTACGATTGAGCTCAAGTTTTTCCCAAAGGAGGAGTACATCGCGGAATATGATACATACCCATCAGAAATTCTGGCAGCGTTTGCGACGCGGTTCCCGCTTACGCTAAAGAAGGAGATTCAGGCCGAGATGAAGAAGCTTGACGCGGACTTGCGGAGCCAGATTGCCGAGCTAGGAAAGGGGAAAAAAGTCACGGCACGTAAAGATGAAGGTGATGGTGATGGTGGTAGGGATGAGGAAGGGGACGAGGGTGAGGAAGAAGCTGCACCGAAGAATAGAAGAGATGAGGACGAGGAAAGTGAAGTAGGAGATGGGGATGCTGATGATGAGAAGCGGGTAAGGCAGAAGAAAGCTCAGGCGTCGTATGAGAGTGATGAAGATGACGAGGAAGATGCTGAAGAGTACGGCAACGAGGCTCTTGAGGCCGAGTTTGCCTCTCAAGCTGGTAGTGACGATGAGGATACTAGGCAGATAAAGAAGAAAGCAAAGGTCAACTCCCTTGAAAACCAGATCAAGGAGGTTGAGAACGAGTTCTTGACGAACCTCCATCCGGCGACAAAATTCTCGTTCACGCAGGCAGGATGTACATTCCAGCTCGAGGTAAGTCATCTTTCCCGAATCTGGGTAGGTGACTTACGTGTGTCGTCCTAGTTCCGCATGGACATGCCAAAACTGCTCTTTGTCGGCATCGTGGAGCGCACGTGCCGAGCGACTATTGTTCGCGAGATCCTTGGTATTACTGACTGCTTCCAGATCAAAGATGACAGTAAGAAGGGAGAAGAACCTGAGATTAAGGTACTATCTCTCGCTTACTCTAGGGAAGGATCTAACACGATTTTTCCAGCTGACCACGAATGGATCCAACTTCAAGGGCTTGTGGCGATTTGCATCAGAGTCGGATGAGAGCATTCTCGAAGACGACGATATCTATTCAAATGACATCTATGCAATCCTAAAGACTTATGGAGTGGAAATGGCGCGTGCAGCAATCCTGAAGGAGATGGGGGGAGTTTTCGGGGCATATAATATCCAAGTTGATCGCCGTCACCTCGAGCTCATTGCGGATTATATGGTACGTATCATTTTTCTTTTACGCGAATTGTCGATGACAATGCACAGACATTCGATGGTGGTTATAAGCCGTTTAATCGCAAGGGCATCTCAATGAACCCGTCACCGCTACTGAAGGCGTCGTATGAGACGACAGCGGCATTCTTGTCTGATGCGACGTTGTATGGAGATTTTGACGATCTGTCGACGCCATCAGGTAACATCGTCCTTGGGCGACCAAACCTGACAGGGACAGGCGTGTTCGACGTGGTGATGGCCGTCGGGTCGTAAAAGTATACTTAATCTGTGTATATTGTAATGAAAACGCGAACAGTCACGCGTGACAGCTGTTGTGACGAGGCACGGGGATGTCGCGTGTTTGGTTTTTCCTTTTACTTGAAATTAAAAATTTTGGTTGCGCAACGATAATGGATCGCCCAGGCCCCCTCAAGGATCTTCCCCTCGACCAGTTCCTCCTCATTGACCCAAACGTTTCCCGCAAACGTTCCCTGTCTCCGACTCCTGTGCTGTTTAGCCCCGCAAAGCGCCGCATTCTCAACGAGGAGGGCATCTATTCTCCCAGAAGCCATCTTGTTCGCCGCAATGCCTTTTCAGATGTACTTGCTGGCCCCAGCAGTCCGGCCAAACGGCTCGACTTTGGCTCACCGAAGCAGTCACCGTCTAAGAGCAGATTAAAGGATCTGCACGACTGCTTTACCCAGCTATCTGCTTCCTTTGTCCCTCCTCGGAAAACACCGCCCCAGACCGACATTCAATCTATCCATTATCCCGGATTTCACGTCTACTATGATCCCCAATTGCCCTCTTCTGCCGATGAAACACCATGTCTGTCAGCATCTAGTGACAAAAATAAAGGTGCTGCCGTAAAGGAGAACATCCCTCCCCGACGAAGAACCAATAAAGTAGTCACGACGCCTCCCGAGAGAGAGTCAAAGGCGCAGCTACTCACCACTCCAGCCAGGAGGCGAGTGTCTGAGAGGCTCAAAGCCAAATCGACGCCTGCTACTCCCCAAAAGTCTTTGACGGGAGACAGGATGCAGCATGACAGTCCGACTCCGCGGCGGACGGTCTCTGGTCAGGAAGCGGCATTCGCATCGCGAAGGTTTCTTGCTGACGAAGGAACCACCACAGTCTGATTGAAGAACAATGGGCTTTCATAGTCGAGCCCTCATACCACTATATCCCTACCCATTTCTATCTCCTCTTATATCTTGTATTATATTGACAACCTCTCAGTCTACCCGTATATAATTTTTGCATCTTGTTTATCTACTTTCTGTAGATCTCACTACGGTACCTCAGGGAAAGCTCTATATCTACTTTTTCCTAACGGTTTCTTGATATTATGGACGGTACTAGCTATCTGTATTCGTGGTGTATATATGTACCTCCCTTATCGAAATGTCTTGAAAAATGATTCACGTGAGGTGACACGTTGATTGAAGTCGACCTTGCTTCCAGATTACTGTTGTTGAATACCCAGCCCAAATGCTGCGAGCAATTGTATTCGTGCTGCTCCTTACCGTCGGATTGGCAATGGCCAACTTTGATTTTTTCAGCAACATGTTCGGACAACAGCAACAATACCAGCAACAATACCAGCAGCAGCAACAGCGCTCTGGTGCATCTCAGTGGACGACCCAAGTCGAGAGTGGTATGGCCATCTATCCATTTGACAATCTTTGAACACATCATTGAACTTGCTTTTCCAGTACAATGTTCACAATATCTTTGCCCGACGACTCTCGACTGCGTTTCACGACCCGTTGACTGTCCTTGTCCTGATGTGCAGGATGTCAAGTGCGTTATACCGGATGGGGGGAGTAGCGAGGATGCCAGCTTCGTGTGTGTGAGGGGTGAGAACGAATGCACAAAGGTGGAACGTTTAATGCGGAAAGGATCCTCAAATACAGGGTCAAGGAAGTAGGAAATTGCAGACGAAGTGGTCTCTCGTTCATTTGCTAGCTCTATCCTTACTGTTCTTATTCACGTCTAGAAAACTTATTGTTTGTCCCATTATAAACTTGGTGAGAGTATTCAAGAAACATTGACGCGTCGCGTCCGACTTGGCACTGAACTGTGCGTGACATTGGACAATTATGTACATCGAAGGGTTTGAAAAACCCCCACCAAGAAGCCTTTGTCACTTCGTCACAAGCACACCAGCAAGTTCAGCTCTACCCCACTTCGCGAACAGATTCAACATCATCCTGGGTACAAGATACGTGAACATCTGCCTCAGCAATAACACAATGCCAAACAAACCTTGACCGACTCAGCATAGCGCCAATCATGTGGATCTGGACCTTCGTTATGTACTATTGAATGGCCACTCAACGCCAATCCGCCCAACATGATCGTCTCATACAGTGTCAAAAAGACCTGCACCCTCTGCGTATGGACATTGACCGGCAAACCTTGTCGCATCAACCAGGCAACTTGATAATATGGCGAGTTTCCGTGCAACGCCAGCACGACGATGGTCAAGATGAATGCGATGAACCACACAACTGTTAAAAGGTACGCTGAAAAGACAGCAGTTGAGAAGTACGACGGTGCATTTGGTGTGCGTTTTCTAAGTCCGATGAAGAAAAAGCCAAGGTGATACAAGAGAGTATATATCGAGACGCATGGATTAAGGCGCATGGACAAGTATCCTAGGTCGAGCAATGATACGACTAGAAGGATGAGTGCGGCAGGGACTGAAGCGCCCGTGAGGAAGATGAGGTTTCTAGGGACTGGGAGCGGGGATGCAATGGAGGCCTGAAGGAACGGCGGGAGCTCAGCTCTAGGCATTGCTAACGATGACCAGCACCGAGTGTCCAGCACTGACTTGCCACGAGACGCTTGCATCTTACTCGCATCACGTGCAACCATTGCTCGCTCCCATTAAACGCCGCCGCCATGCTTCCATTCCTCGTGCCCACCGCCGCCGTCGTCTTTCCATGATTTCGCCCTTTCGGCCCCGCCGTGCCATTGTGCGTCGCGCCATTCTCCTCGCAGTCGCACTCGTCTCCAGCGTCGCGTTTGTCTGTTCTCTCTTGCCGCCGCCGCCGCTCCCTCTAGGACACCACACGTACCGCCCCGACGGCCTGCTCGACGTCAACCCCAACGCGTCCCATCCAATCTACGAGCTCATTCGCAACGCCGAGGCCGCATGGAACGCCAAACTCCAGCGCGCAAGCAAGACTCTCCCCGAGGCCGTCGCAGAGTACCAGCGCCGCTACAACCGTCTCCCGCCCCGCGGCTTTGATGTCTGGTGGGCGTACGTCCAGAAAAACAACGTCCAGCTCCCCGACGAGTACGACCAGATCCACGATGACCTCGAGCACTTTTGGGGCATCCACCCGCTTGATCTCCAGCGCCTCGAGCGCGAGTGGGAGAAACACACCGACTCGTACACTGTCGGCAAGTCCACCATCGACGAGCCCATTTCCATCCTCGACTATGCCTTTGCGTCCAAGTCTGGCCACGACCTCCGCGGCGGCGGATACGAGGTCATGGACCTCCTCAAAGACGTGCAGTACGCCATCCCCCCTTTTCGTGCCGTCTTTTCCCCGCACGACAACCCCAACCTCCACACCGACTGGGAGCTCAAACATCTCGCACTCCAACACGCCGCCGCAGGAACATGTACGTCCCCCCGTCTTGCCTCGAAGCCGCCTACTAACACCCTCCAGTCCTCAACCTCACCGACACCCCGCCCGCCAAGCTGCACGGATGGACCGCCGCCTGCCCACCCAACTCCCCCGCCGCCCTTCACCCACCAAACTACACCGCGCGCGCACCACAACAACCCCACAAAACCTTCATCCACACGCACAAACCCGCCATGGACCCATGCCTACACCCCGCGCTGCTCCTCCTCCAAGGCCAATTCCTCTCCCATGGCAAAGGCCCCATTCCGCACCGCGTCATGTACCCCCAGTTCGCGTATAGCTCCACCGCGCTCCACCACGACATCCTCCCCGCTATGCTCCTCGGGTGGGTCGACGACGTGCCACCCGCTGCGCTCGTGCCATGGGAGGAGAAGCGCGATGAGCGCCTCGTGTGGCGCGGGAGCAACACGGGGATGTGGCATGACTCCAAGACGCGATGGCGCGAGGCGCAGCGTGCGCGTGCCGTCACGTGGGCCGGCGTCGGCGGCGGGGGGAGTGTTGCGCGTGTTGAGGGAGACGAGGGAGACATGCGCCGTGTGCTTGTGTCGCGCGGGGAGGAGGAGCGCGTGGGCGAGGGCGAGGCGGTGCGTTGGGCGCGTTGGGCGCCTGCGATGCTTGATGTGGGGTTTGCGAATCAACCGGGGAGTTGTGCGCCCGAGACGTGTGAGGAGCTCGCGAGTGCGTTCGAGTGGAAGCCCGCACAGAGTGTTGTTGAGGCTGGCGGGTACAAGTATGTCCTTGATGTGAGCGCGTGCCTTTCCTTTGTCCGCGAGGGGATGCTGACGCGTGTGCGAGGGTAGATCGACGGAAATGGGTGGTCGAGCCGGTTCAAAAGGCTCGTGACGAGCAACGTGGTCGTGTTCAAAGCGACCGTGTTCCCCGAGTGGTGCGTCCTCTCCCTCCCTCCTTTGCTTCCACTCACCTCTGTGTTGCGTTCCGTTCCGCAGGTTCACAGACCGTATCGCGCCCTGGGTTCACTACGTCCCGATCCAAGCGGACCTCTCTGACCTCGCGGATGCACTGACGTTTTTCCGCGGGGACCCGGCGGGCGCGGGGGCGCATGACGATGTGGCGCGCGGGATTGCGCACGCGGGAAGAGTGTGGAGTCGCGCGTTTTGGAGGAGGGAGGATTTGGTTGCGTATATGTTTAGGTTGTTTTTGGAGTATGCGAGGGTTATGAGTACGGAGAGGGAGGAGATGGTGTGGCGGGGGTGAGCAGAGGTGAATCAAAAGAAAAGAGTAAAGAGAAGAATAACAAGATAAAATAAAAAGATACGTACATGATTAATTGAAATAGAAATTACTTAGTGTATGTTAATGTACTAGCTGTGTATGTACGTAGTTATAGTGCACAAAGAAAAGTGGGACACGTGTGTTGGGATCAACGTTAACTTGGTGTAGTGGTAGTGTCGTGTCTCGTGCAACTCTCTTGACATATGATATATGAGGGGTGGTGTGGGTGGTTGTGCCAAGTTATAACCGCGCCGATTCGTTGGACGCCGTGGTGCAGTGGCGCAGTGGTGCGCTGGACCGCAGGTCACGCGCACGCGCGCAAGCTGAGCATCGCCACAGGAGAGATTAGGAGGGATCCAGGAGTTAGATTCTTCATTCATGAGCGGCGCAGAGTCCCCTCAGTCCTTCGTCCGCGTCAGGCCTAATGCAGATGCGAATAAAGTCTCCGTGCAGGACTTTGAAGGGAACCTTGTGTCACGTAAGCATCTGCATCTCCCGACTAACTATGTAACTAAAGCTAAAGTGGTTTCACCCTGGGTTGATCAAAAGGGTTTCATCAATATGGACTCGTTGATTGGGAACTGTTGTATGATTGTCTTGGTATTGTTATTCGTGATCCGATGACTCCTTGGGCTGTTTTTGAGGTTGATGAGAATGTGTCTTGTGGACATGGACCGATTTGTTCCCCTGGTCCGGGAGTTCCAGCCCCGGGAAATTATGTGATTCTTTCCCCAGGTAAGTACTTATATTGCTTGTGTACTGGATGATTTATTTATCTCATCTCTCTGTCTGCAGACGGCGGTCCTATCAAAGTCGATTTAGTTGATCGACGTGCTCGGCTACGACATCCTACCGTGTCGAACACTACTTCTAGAGTCGGACACACCACACCATGAATGACTTTGTCCACACGTGCGTCTAATAAGTGGTTGATTTGATCTGTAGGGCGAACACGAACATGATGAATATTACCGAAAACGCGTGCGTGAACGGGATCTTTTTTGTCTCCTGTCGGGTGAACAGGTTTGGGATGGCCAGTATGACCGTTTTACGTCCGCTCATATCTTTCCCCGCGCGCATGCTGAGGTGTGTCTTTCATGTGATCCGTAATCCCAATGCATTCGGAAACACTTTGTTCAGTGGGTCGATAAAGGATATCCCGGCCTTGTCACTGACGATGCGCCCCTTGTGGAGCTTGGGGGACCTACGAAGATTGATTCGCTTCAGAACGTGATCCTTCTGCGCGCCGACTTGCGTAATGCATGGGACAACTATAGGCTTGCTGTTGATCCTGATGTGCCCATGCCTCTTTCCCATTGATATACACACATAAGGCTCATAAAACATTTTTGTTTTTTTTTCTAACAGCGTGGGTATATCATCATACCGTTCGTCCCTGGCTACGATGACGTCGCTGGAAAGACCCTCGAACTCAGACACATCACGGATCCGACTATACGCCCCCTTGATGAGCTTTTCCGCGATCACTTTGTGCAGGCCGTTTTGAAGAATATGAAAGGCCATGGTGAGCCGAGCTGGGATCATGAAGATGCGCTGGGGGGTGGGAGCATGGACCTTTCGAGGATGGATGTTTGGGGCGCTGAGGATGGTCGTGGACATCTTGAGTTTGAGTTGGCTCATAGATTGCATGGGTTGGTGGTTGCGCAGCAACAGGAGGCGTCGGTTGATTGATTGATTTTGTGTGGTTTGTTACTTTTATATGTATGTATCAACTGTATCTGCGAGTTTATCTATTACACCGCAAACCAGTCTTTGGTATCTAAATACGGGACGTAAATCGACGTCTAAAGATTGAACAGTTTCCTAGAGTTCCAAAAGGTAACGCCTAGAAATGACCCGTGGGCATACAGTGTGAGTGATTGAGTGTATTTAGCGACGTCATGTTGATCATGGTTACAGGAGTCATGCACGTGCTAAGCTTCTTCGGTCTTTCCCAAATGTCGTCGTGAGTCTGCTGTTGTTATCAGTGACAAATCTCGTTTCTCTGAAACCCCTCAATATTTATTTAGAACGCAAATCATGAGATGATTGCCCGTCATGTTGAAGAAGCGCATGAGGCAGTAGCAGTATGATCTTTCTTTGTGAACATGAAGGTGATCTGATTCTCGCTCTTTCATTGTTTTAGAGGGGAAGTCCTAATTAGAAGCGAGAACTCGAGGATAAGACGCAAGAAGTTGCAAGGACTGTGCGTAGGATTTATTGATCGAATATTAAGAGGCGTCTCCCAAATCTAAGCGCGAAGCACAGCCAGGTGGGAATGTAGACGGGAGCCTCAAACGGGTCCTTCTGGATAGAGACACGAGGCTGAATCGGGTGCCCCAGGTTGGAAGCACGAGTCCGGGGCACAGATACACTCCTGGTTGGAAACGCGAGGCGGAGGCCGACAGATACACTCCTGGTTGGAAACGCAGGGCAGAGGCGGGCAGATGCACTTCCGGCCGTGGCTGGAAACGTGAGGCGGAGGCAAACAGGTACACTCCCGGTTGGAAAGCTGGAACAAGTTTTGCTTCTCTAGCGGCTACATCGAGGTCTCTGTCTGTTGTCCTCCCCAGTGCAAATTCAGAGTCCATTGAAGGGGTTATTTGAGCTTTCTGCCCTCATTTTCCCGTGACGACAGATAGTATGTGGCCGTACACGTGAGTTTCTCCTGATTTGCCCCCGACCTGGTCTCATTCATGGC
>QLOM01017871.1:719-21510 GCA_003313785.1 Termitomyces sp. MG148 | reverse complement strand
TGAATATATCAATTTGTATATTTAGATTCTTGAGCTCAAGGCCCAAGCATATATGTATTGGAAGATAAGTCAAGGCTCAGCTGCCTTGATGCTAGATGGAGCAAATCTGATTCCAAGTATACTGATTCTGGTGAAGTCAGTGCTTTCTTTGCATTTGGAGGAAGCAATGAATAACATATACACTTTCTAGCAAGCAAAGGAGTTGAAAGAACAGTTTGTAGCAAGATTTGCTATAGCACAGCAACAAAAGATGTTCAGAGGTCAACCAGGAAGACCTCTGTCCACTGTGGAGTCAGTTTCTACTATTCTGGTGGTAGAAAGTCACAAAGTAGATGCAGAGGAAGTGATTTCTCTGCAAGTAAAGCAGAAATCAGTGGAAAAAACACCACTGACAAATGAATAAGGAGTGAAAAAAGAGAGAAATGAGGAGTTCCTTAACATCACTCCCCCTTTAGAGTGCAGCGTCTTGACGTGCTGGGTAGAAGTAATTTTGGACAGCCTGGTCAACCTTGGAAAGGGAGTAAATGCCTCTGATTGCCTGGAGAGCATTGAGGTGCTGTTGATAGAATTCTTGGACCAAGACAGGAGCATGAACGTTTTCTTATGGCTTCCAAGAGATGTCTTCAATTCTATAGCCCTTCTACTTGACCTTGAACTGAAGCTTATTTCTGAAGAGTTGGCTGTCTAGAATCTATTCTACTTCATACTCTTCTTTATTGTCTACCAGAACTGGAGGTGATGGTGGCTGTGGACATCGGCTTAGAATTGGATCATTTGGTGCAGGAGAAAGCTTTACCACATTGAAGACCGGATGCAGTTGGCTCATTCCACTAGGCAGTTTGAGTTGATAGGCTAGTGGGCCTATCTGATTTACTATAGGAAAGGGTCTTAGACGACGATGAGAGAGCTTCTGAAAAGGTCGAGTAGTAGCAATATTAGAGGCATCTAAATAGATTCGATCTCCAGGCTTGTACTTGGGGGCTGGAGTTTGTTCACAATCATAATAGCGGGCCATGTCATCCTTTGCCTTAGTTAAGGCTGCCTTAGCTTCTTCTTGGGCTGCCTTCATCCAATCTAGGAACTTATTAACAGCTTCATTTTCTGAAGGTCGTCTTTGAGGCTCAAATCTCATTTGAGGGTGTCGACCTATGTCCAGAAGGAAGGAAAATATCTAGGTGGCAGCATGTACATGGTTGTTGTATTGGAACTCAGCCTCTGGTAATAGGTCGTCCCAGTCATCCTGTTGTTTATTGCAGAAGAGCCGAAGATATTGTTTTAGCTCTTGGTCGACACGCTTGGTCTGGCCATCAGACTGAGGGTGATAGGCAGTGGAGGTGTGGAGTTTGACCTGGAGGAGGCGATACAGTTCTCTGGTAAACTCTGCCACAAACTGAGGTCCACAGTCTGAAACATAGGCATCTGACAATCCATGGAGTTTCTAGACATGCTTCTGGTACAGGTTAGCAGCACTCATAGCAGAGCAGGTGGTGTATGTTGGAATGAAGTGAGCACGCTTGCCATAGAGATCTACTACTACCATGATTGCATTGTATCCATGAGTATCTGGTAACTTGATAATGAAGTCTACTAAGGCCACACTCCAATGCTCAGCTGAAATAGGCAAAGGATGAAGTTGTCTCATGGGAGGTTGATGACGAGGTTTAGCTCAAAGGCAGAGGTCACAGGTGGAGGTGTAAGAGCCAATATACCGTGACATTTGAGGCCACTAGTAATTCCAAGAAACCAATTCCAGTGTCTTCCACTTGCTAGGATGGCCTGCAATCCAAGAATTGTGATGCTGCTCAACAATCTGCCTCTAGAGGTCAGGTAAGTTGGGTACATAAATGCACCCCTGAAAGATGAGAAGACCATTCTTCAAAGACCACTCGTCAGTGCAAACTGACTTCACTCCAGCTCTTTTCCATGCATGCAGGGCCAGAGCAGCCTTGGCTACCAGGTCTTCTTGAGCACCCTCTTGGTTACCTTGGCGGATGTCTTGAAGAATGCTTGCTTCTTCTTCCTGGCTTACTACACCTTTTAAAGCATGGATAGCAAAGAGCTCTGGCTTCAGGAGTACAATATTGTCATTGTCACTAATTCCAGAACCATAATCAGCTTGCCTAGAAAGTGCATCTAGCTTGCTCATGCTTCGCCCAAGTTTGTGGTGCAATGAAAAGTCAAAGTTGGCCAGATACAAGGACCATTGAGCCTGTCAGCGGTTAAGTTTCTTGGTCGTCCAAAAGTACTCTAAGTTCTTGTGATTAGTCCACACCTCAAACTTATGCCTGGCACCCTCAAGGAAATGTTGCCACTCCTCAAATGATCAAATAATAGCCAACATCTTCTTGTCATGGATCTTATAATTGCGCTCCATGGCATTGAGACTCTTGGAGTAGAAAGCCATAGAATGCCACTTATCATCCTCTTTTGACTGCTGAGAGAGGATGGCTCCAGTAGCAAAATCTGAGCTATTGGCTTTCATCTGGAAGGGAGAGTCATCATCTGGAAATAGGAGGACAGGCTTTGAAGTGACTGCCTGTTTGAGGGCATCAAAGGCAGTCTGCTGTGCCACATTCCAATGCCAAGGAGTGTCCTTAGTGGTGAGATCAAAGAGAGGTTGGGCATGGTGTGAGAAATCCTAAATGAACCTTTGGTAGAAGTTGGTGAAGCCCAGGAAGGCCTGAACCTCCTTCTTGTTCTTGGGCTCTAGCCACTCTGCCACACCAGCCACTTTGACTGGGTCCATCTCAGCCATTCCATGGGAAATGATCAGTTCAAGGTATTCAACCTTGGTCTGCTCAAATTCACACTTCTCTGGCTTGAGATAGAGCTGGTGTTGGCGGAGACATTCTAGCACAATGCGTGTAATCTGACAATGCTCCTCTAAAGTCTTGATATAGATGAGGATATCATCAAGATATATACACACAACACTTTTCACTATAAGGTCTTGGAAGATGTCATTCATCATGGTCTGGAAGGTGGCTGAGCTATTAGTAAGACCAAAGAACATCACCAGAAGTTCAAAGAGTCTGTGATTTGTTCAAAATGCTGTCTTCCACTCATCATCTTCTTTGATGTGCACATTGTTGTAGCCCCAGCAGACATCCAACTTGGTGAAATAGCACGCACCTCGGAAGTTGTTGACAAGCTCTGAAATGAGTGGTAAGGGGTAGCAATTCTTCACAGTCATTACATTCAAAACTTGATAGTCTTGAACCAGACGTAGAGAATCATTCTTCTTTTTAATAAAGAAGACTAGGGAGGCCATTGGAGACTTTGAGGGACAGATGTGACCAGAATCTCAATTTTTCTACAAGAAGGCATCAAGCTCATCCTGTTCTTGAGGAGAGAGAGGATAGACCTTGCAGCTGGAGGGCTTGGCATTGGGTGTGAGCTCAATAGCATGGTCCCATTACTTGCGCTCTGGCAGGGAATCAAATGATGCCTTAGAGAAAACGTCTTCAAAGTCTTGCAAGTAATGAGGAACTGCATCCCGGAATGACTTAGGACCAGAGTTAGTGGCAAAAGCCTGAGCTAGCCGCCGGAAAGGAGTTTGGCTAGCTTTAATCTCTGCCACAGTTGGGGGAGATCATAAAGTAGTTGCATAAATCCTATCACTTGTTTCAATGGCCTCGTCTGGAGACTCTGAGTTAGGAGCATACATGAATTCACCCTCACATCCATCTTCCATCTGGGCTTCACCTCACTACACCTCAAACGTCCTCATAGAAGGCCTCTCTATAAGGGAACGCCAAGGGAGGAGGATCCAGTAGATCGAGGTCTGCAAAGAGGAGGTGTTCAACTCGACAAGTACATATAGCAGCACGCTCATGGACTGAGGCTCTATGCTCCTCTCTAATCTCCTTGGCACATGTAGAACACTGTCGGGGGCAGCGGCTCATACTCACTTTACCCTTGGCCCAGTTAATTTCAGAGTTGTGGTCACATAGCCAGGAGAATCCAAGTATCATGTTCTGCTTCCCTAGGCTGGTGACTGCAAAGACAGCATGCTTAGAATGAGTCTGGTAATGAAGGACTAAATCCACCATCAAGCAGATGGATCCAGCTTTGTTGAGTGTACCATCAATGTTATAAACTAGAATGAAACAAAAGAGAGGCCGAGTTGCTTCCCTAGGCTGGTAACTGCAAAGACAGCATGCTCAGAATGAGTCTGGTAATGAAAGACTAAATCCACCATCAAGCAGATGGATCCAGCTTTGTTGAGTGTACCATCAATGTTATAAACTAGAATAGGACGAAAGAGAGGCCGAGTAGTGAGTTGGTGTTGTTCTACATAGTGAGTATCAAGAAAGAGTCCAGTGGCACCACTGTCCAGAAGAGCTATGACGCTCCAAGTCTGCTGAGTGCCAGTTGTCTCAATCTCCACATTTAGACGCAAAGAGTTAGAAGAAGGAGTGGAGGCAACAACGTAGCGGCAAGGGAGGCGTCGTTTCCAAGCTAGAACATGTGGTTGTCAGACAGAAGGAGAAGGAGAAGAGGTCTCAGCTGAGGCTTTAACCAAGGGAGTATTTTGTATGTCAGAGGGGATGCTTACAGTTTCAGCCAGAGAATCATTGATAGAGAGCAATATATTGGAAAACTCTACTGGTAGGCATGCAAACTGACTAGCACCAGGCAGCAGAGGCGTACAACTCATCCATTGCTCTACTGAAAACCTTTCCCTGCAGAACCTAAGGATTCATTTAAAGGTTCTACTATAGCCTTTATAGAACTCATGGACTTATTCAAAGGTTCTGTTTCAATCTGTACATCTAAGAAAGGGTTTTCTTGAACATCTTAGGCAATGAAGAGCTGGAGAAGGAGCTTTTCTTGCTCTAATGCTGAGAGGTAGTGCATCTCCAATCTCTGAGAGCAGTATTAAGCAAAGTGACCAAGCTTTTTACAGCAACAACAGAGGAGAGAGAGCGACAACCGTTGGTGGAAGGCATCAACTTCCATGGAAACTTCCAGAAGAAGAGAATACATGAAAGGAATGAGAGTAGGAGCTAGAGACAGTGAACACATTACTATCATAGAAACTAATGTGCAAAACTTTTGTATTTAAATCCTATAATATTTTTTCCTTGCTCAAAGCATCTCAGACTTTTAGTAGGCATACAAATATACCACAAAAACATCATATTACACTTATAGACCCACCGATACAGTAGATCTTCAAACCAAAGCCAAAAACTGAAAAAACAAGTCTTGTGCAACACAATTGTAACGCTGATGTCACACTGATATTTCATCTTCCATCTAATTTTGGCAGCATGATGACGGCACAATGGACATTGTGTCCTTGACACAGTCAGAAAAATGGCATGATTGGTATGTTTTCCAGTAATTTGAGAGACCAATATATATATAATGACTTGAATACATAATTAAGATTGGTGAGGATTTTGATGTCTCATAGTAGTTGTTGCAGTTTTTTGTTGCCATCACTGCCATTCTGCAAAGATCAAAGCTGCCTCACTTTGTCACTTCCTCTGTTAAATCATTAAATCTCAATACATTTCCTGCACTCAATGACCTTGGAAAAATTACCAAGAGTCCCTTGTATATGGATATACCTCACAATTTTTCAAATTTCTCCCACAATTATTATTCCGAGTGCATTTGATCTCATTGATAGGTCCTATTTCTTATGTTTTTATTTTTTTGAAAGTGTAATTGTTTTGTGCTAATCTAACTAACAATTCTCTTGAGGCATGCTATATCATATGTTTGAATTTTTTATTAGGCAACAGACTGAGTAATCAAAGTTTTATTGATAATTTTCACATCAGTTTCCAGTTTCACATTAGTTTTCAGTTTCACATCAGTTTCATGATAGTATAAGAAGAGGAGGCATTGGATGAGACCCATGACAAAGCTCATGTTGTAATTCCATAAGCTGTCACTGGTCATGTGCTATCTGATACCAGGACTAAATATATGTGTTGTCTAGCTCATTATTCCAAAGTTTGATGATGCTGTTGCAGTCAACCTGACAGATGCAGATATACTGTGTATGTTGCTTGCTAACTGCATTCCATTGGAATAAATAGACCATGCCTACACCTTTGGCATGGTCTTTCTTAAGACACATTTCTTTGAGGCAAATGCCTCAATCAATCAGTACTAAGATGTTGACAATGAGCATCATCATTGACTTGACCAGTATGGCAAGCCTCCCATGATTGCCCAGTGGGATGGCTGGAGGAACCCCACTGTAGACAATATGATTTGCCTTCATGCTCTTCTGGCATGTAAATACACATAAGGACATAATTACATTGAACATGAACTGTATTATACAATTAGAATGAACCCCAATTGACATGACCTCTAGCATTATCAATCGCAACATAGCCCATATCTACCCCCTCCTGTGGTATCACCTACTACAGCTCAGGCTCTTACGGCTTCAACGTCATCCATCCCTGTTACCTCAACATTGTTGGTTAACATCAATACTGAAATGAGGATTGATCTGGCTAGCAAATTGGCATGTCCACTGTCTGTGTGAAAATTGTAGGTGGCTTATCCTTTTTTCAACTAGTACTGTTGGTTAACATCAGCGTTGTATTCTTTTGACAGATAAGTATGGACTTTGAGCCGTGGAGGCTTCATACATCCCTACATGTATTAAACAATTTTTTGGTTTAATTTTCTACATATATTCTCACTGTGCACCTGTCAGGGGACTTCTCATCTCTCTCCTTTTCTTGTCCTTTATTTCCTTTTCTTATCCTTCTTTTCCTTTCTTGTTTATTTTTTTACCTTTAGTATAGTTCTTCCTTACCTTCTTTTACTGGTTCTGTCCACTCTAGCTTACTTAATAAGCTGCATGTGACTCAGTAACTACCAAGTCATATGCCAAAGCTGCATGTGATCTAGCAACTACTGAGTCACATGCCATGTCCGAGTTTTTCACTATTTAGGTTAAGGTTAGCCACCTTGTTGATCTGTATAGTTGTTTCCCATGCTTCTGAAGCTTCAGAAGCGTCAGTCTTGGCATAGGAAATCCTTAGACTTGTTTTCTTTGGATTTCCCTCTGCCAGGTGAGTAGTTATTGTAGTGTTACCTATGCATTTTCTAATATACTTTGGATTTCCCTCTACCAGCTGTGTGACTGAGCCATAGCCTCCAGAGGTTGCCCTTACAGCACCCCATCATGTAAACTGCTTAGCAGTCTCAAAGGGGGGCATGTAACAGACATCTAGCTGTAGAGCTGTGGCTCTACAGCCTCATTCAAAAGTAGACAATAATTTTATTGTCACATGATAATTATTTTATTATTTAATTGAAATATTATATTATTGTATGGCTGTCTTATGTAAGGCAGCCAATTTTACTGTTATACTATCATAGTACTAGAATTGCATTCCAATCTGGTTCTATTATGTGACTATAAGGCTAAGCTATATTCTTGACAACGTTTCAGTATTGAGCTTGATGGCCCATGCAAGGGATTTATCAATGAGAGAGCAAAGCATAGTTGGGGGGAAAATGGCAAGGAAATCATCTAGATAGTGGTGGTGGTGTATGCATGCTGAGATGTTGCATTATAGGATTCAATACAATGCTTTTGCAAATAGGTTGAAAATATAAGGTGCCAAGTATGCTCCAAATGCAAGCACAATGTCATAATAGAGACAACCTAGTGTAAGGAGAACACTTAATATTTGCGGAACTCCTTCCACAAGCACTGGTGACAAGCAAAAGTTAAGTGAACATAGAGACAGGCAAGAGTCAAGCAAGGGACTGGCAAGACTAACCAAGTAGTCAGATATTGTTAGAGAGCTTACAGTAGATTCAGTGAGTAGGCTAGAAGAACACTGCTATTGTTCAGCCTGGTTATATTCTATTCCACAGGCTGCCTATATATACTATATTAGTGTCTGTACTAAGACTAATACTGTTTACTAAGCAGGCCCTATGTAATGGAATATGACTAACAATAATTGATGCTGAGTAAGATCTATGCATATGACTTATCAAGACTGACTACTAAGGGATGAAAGAGGAAAGAGCAGGCTGAGTAGTCAGTTGAATCTGCTAAGAATAGGTGTATTGTTGGACTAAGCTTGGAATAGAGTTGGACACAGTTCAGAGATCAATTTTCTGACATTAGCCCCTTTTCTAGGTTTGCTGCCTTGACAAACAGTGTTTACCTTCTTTGAGTCAAGCAAAAGCATCAAGCAGTGTTAGTGCTGTGCAATGGTGCCTCAGAAGTGCTCCAAGCATATCCAAAGGTGTAGTTGATAACCATAAGGGACGACAGAGCTGGAGTCAGAGTAGAGAGGGCCATAGGCAAGCCGGCAGGTAGTGAAGGTGCCACTAAAACTGGCATAGAAGACGGATCATCCCAATCAGTGGATTCTTGGAAGTTTGTGGTAAAGTCATGCATTGGAGCCATAAAAGGAGGTGGTGCAGACAGAGTGGGGGGTTTTGGAGTGAACAATGTGGGTTTCCTAGAAGGGGCCAGTGCAGCAACAGCCAGCACAGCATTGCCAAATTGGTGCTTCTGTGGTGCATGCACACATTTCTTAGCAATGCACTTTCCAAAGACAACAAGGGCTTCACCAATCTGCAAGTTGGTGCCCTAGATAGTCACAAAATGTCGGTCTTCACCACTAGCTGAACTAACCAAAAAGGCAGCCAACTGGAAGCCAAACAAGTCATGGGCTTGTTTAAGGCCATGCTCCTGATGCTCAATGACATGTGCAACGAGAGAGTTGGGGAGCTCAAGAGCACATTCATAACAAGAGACTTTACTGTTGATAGAAAAAAGATCCTGAGCAAGAGGGACAGTCAAGAGAGTATTAGAAGTAGATTGTGAGACCTGTTGAGGACAAGAGAGGGGCATGGTAGGAGTTTTGAAGGACTTAGAGAATTTAAAGCAGCTAAGAGGCACAGAATAATAGGCAACCAAGGCATTACTATGCTTTTCAGCAGTTTGAGTAGCAGCAATCACATGTTTACTCTTTAGAGCAGCTAGTCTGCATTTGAGAGTAGCAAGTGTCAGCTGCATCTGTTGCATTATAGAAAACCAATTAGTAGTCTAGTGAAGCCTCTTAGCAGGGCTTGTTCTAGGAATAAGAGGTATATCAAAGACCAAGTCAGAAGAGCAAGCAGAAGGTGCCACTATAGGAGTGCAAGTTGTAGGGGTAGAGGAAGACCAAGAGTCAGAAGATATAGTAGGAAATAGAGCTGAATACTGTGGGCTAGAAGAGCAGACAGTATAGGAAACTAAACAACCTGTAAGAAAAACGCTTAACATCTGTAGAAACTCCTTCCATAGAGCTAGTAAGCACTAGTGACAAGCAAGAGTTGAGCAGGCATAGAGGCAGGCAAAAGTTGAGCAAGGGACTGGCAAAATTACTAGAGAGCTTACAGTAAGTTTGGTGAATAGGCTAGAAGAACACTGCTATTGTTCAGCCTAGGGATATTCTATCCCACAGGCTACCTATATATACTACATCAGTGACTGTACTAAGACTAATATTGTTTACTAAGCAAGCCCTGATATGTAATTGAGTATGACTAATAATGATTGATGCTGAGTAAGGTCTATGCATATGACTCATCAAAGCTGACTACTAAGAGACAAAAGAGGAAAGGATGGGCCAAGTGACTAGTCAAATCTGCTAGGAATAGGCATATTGTTGGACTAAGCTTGGAATAGAGTTGGACATGGTCCAGAGACCAGTCCTCTGACACCTAGTCATTCAAAGCCCAAAAGCAACCAGTCTGCATGGCATACTGAGATGTGATGGAAGGCTGACTCCTCAAGGTCTAGTTTGAGTATCAAGGAGCCTGGTTCCAATGTGACAAGATTGTGTATGGCCTTGTCAACTATGTCATAATCAATTGTGGCCTTCACATCAGGTATCCTGTTGTTTACAGAAGTTTTCTCCAGCCAAAAAAGGTAATGTATGTAGTGCACCTTGGACAAGTGTTTCTGTATGACCGCTCTGATAGGCAATAATAACACCCAAAAGTTGCTAAGTACTGTCAAGGGTAACAGTACTTAGCAGCTGTAATAATGGGTTGGGTTATTGCTAGTATAAGAGAGTTCTAAGCAGGGTCTCAGAAGCCTAGTCTGTTAAGTATAAGTAAAGTTAAAGGAAAAATGTTGCTTAGCATGTGTAAGACTTGTTGCCTGCCATAGGTGCAAGGTGCTAGAGTACCAAAATTGGTAGGGACCTTGGCAATATAAACGTAGTTGAGAAGTGCTTGTATAGCACTGTGAAGTTGGTAGTCAGCAAGACTGAGTTGGTAGCGTAAAGTTGATAATCACTTAGTAACTTAGAGGAATTTAGAGTGTGCAAACTTGTAATCTAAACTGTAGGAAGTAGAATTCAATGCTCTTAAAACAAAATATGCAGTATTTATAGGTGCTAAGTTGCCATGTTAATTAAACTAAATGTTGCTAAGTAACAAATGAGAGCAAAAGTCTGACAAAAAGAATAGAATGTGAAAACTGCTAACCCACGGCATCTGCTAAGTTGGCAAGCGCTAATTCAACAATTTTGCACTGAAAGCAGCCAAATGCACAGTGACTATCCTGAGTGCTGAAACCATCAAAGAAGGCTGGTGTTGGTAGAGTTGCTAAGCATTGGCAAGGAGTTGTAAGGGCGACCTCTGGAGGCTATGGCTCAGTCACACAGCTGGCAGAGGGAAATCCAAAGTATATATAGGTAATACAACAATAACTACTCACCTGGCAGAGGGAAATCCAAAGAAAACAAGTCTAAGGATTCTCTATGCCAGGACTGATGCTTCTGAGGCTTCAGAAGCGTGGGAAACAACTATACAGATCAACAAGGTGGCTAACCTTAATCTAAATAGTGAAAAACTCAGACATGGCATGTGACTCGGTAGTTACCGGATCACATGCAGCTTTGGCATGTGACCCAGTAGTTACCAGGTCACATGCAGCTTATTAGGTAAGCTAGAGCGGACAGAACCAGTAAAAGAAGGTAAGGAAGAACTATACTAAAGGTAAAAAAATAGACAAGAAGGGAAAAGAAGGATAAGAAAAGGAAATAAAGAACAAGAAAAGGAGAGAGATGAGGAGTCCCCTGACAGGAGTAAGTATTGCTAAATGCTAAGCACCAGAGTTGAGGAAGTGATAGCAAGTTGATAGCTGTTGCTAAGTCGCTAAATTCTTAATCTGATAATGCACCAGTTATCTTTGATTGATGAACTGCTGCCAAGCCCAAAGTCAGGTGATGTGGTCCTGTAGTGCTAGAGGTCAAGTGATATAGTTCCATGGTTGGCAAGTCTCATATAGCCTGCATTGCACTCTGTCACCTCAGTGAGTAGCCAAATACTATCAACAAAAGTTGCCAAATATAGCGTTGCTGCGCTGAGCCCGGCTAAAATCTTATCATCTTCTTCTAACTGAAAAATTGACTGTCCTCAGTCAACTACCATTTTTACATAGATCAAAGTGTCGTAAGGTCTATGCACCACAAACTTCCTCAAAAACTTAGCAGTTGTGCTTAAGACTTCATTGAAATCAGCTGATTTCAAACTTTTAGCCACTTTCCCATTCTTCTCTCATGTCTCTGTCTCTTACTGACTCCAATGCCCATGCCCTTGCTCTCACCTTCATTGTCAAGGCAACCATCTTTGTAGCATGCCACTCTAGCAAGAGTGCTAATGCTTTGAAGTCGCTCATAGTAGGAATGCTGAAGTTGCTAGAGTAGTGGAAGATACACAGGTTCTTTAGCATGGTGTAGTTGGATAAGAGTGCTCTACATGACTAGTGCATAGCATGGGCCTTGGAGCATCCTAAGATGGTTTGGCTAGTGCCCTACAAGGCTCTGCTGGTACATGTCATTAGCGATTTTACTGGTCTTTTACTGATTATTTAGCAACCTCAACCCCCTCCATTGATGACAAGCTAGCAGATATTTTGGGCAGAGCCCTTCTTCAATTGGTAAGTTCTAGTGGTTGTCAAGAATAAGTCACTTATTCCTTGATCATTAGCTCTGGCCTGAACTTTTCTCCAATAGTAAGGAGGCGCTGATTGTTGAACCTATTCTGGCACAATAGCATGCCGCACAGGAGGCACTTTGGGCAGAAGCGCAACAGCAGAAGGTGGAAGAGATAGAGTGGAGGCAGCAGAAGGAGCTTCAAGAGGAGGTCTTGGTGAAGAGGTTGACAGTGACTAGGACTGGGGCACCTGCTCCAAGCAAGCCTAGCAACAATGCTTTGGTGGCCTTTAGTTCTGCATTGTTGGCCTCCCTCTTTGCCATGCCTAGTATGGCAGAAGCTGACAACGTTGCTAAGATGCAACAGGTGCAGCGCTATGCCCGCTATGCTCAGCATGTGGCTGCTGGCAATGAGAGCCCCATGCCAGCAGCTTCCAGGCAGAGCTCAACATTTTAAGAAGCAGTCGTATCGCCAAAGCGCAAGGTATGTTTTCTGCTAACTGTTGCTGACTACTGCCACTAACTGTTGTCATTTAGCCTCACAAATTGGCCAAGGTGGCACCTATGTACAAGGTGAACTTTGTCATGTTTTAGCTACTTTAGCAACTGATCAGCAGTACTCCAGGCACCAACACAAACTATTTTCACTGATGCTGAGCTGAGAGACCTGCTGGCAACCTAGAGAATAGAAGTAGTATTGGACACTGGTATGGAAGCCAGAGTCGTAATAAAGAGCACCAAAGGCAAGAAGACAGTGGTGCCTAGTCAGCAGCAGGCATACAAGGAGTCTAAGAGCATGGTAAGTGCTTTTTGTCCAGTTAGCAACTGAGCTGACCTTTTCTAAACTTAGTGTGACAAATGCTGAGCCAATAACAACCCTGAAGCCTGCTAGTTCCCAACCAGCATCTTGCCATGTTACTGCTGCAATGCCCTCAAAAGAGCTTGCATGTACAACAGCCTCAAGACTCACAAGCATGGCAAAGAGAATCCTGTTGTCAAATGCACCTTCAAGTAGTCAGTAAGAGTTAGGCGAGTGAGTTTGTGGAGACTTAGTAGGCAGTAGTGGAGGCAGAAGGCATCACTAGCATCACCAAAGAGAGTTTGGCTCTGCCAACTCATCAGGGAGAGACTGCACTGCTGTGACAACTAGTAGCAGGTAGTCCATGAAAGTGAGCAAAAGCAAGGGCAAAGAGAAGGTGGTAATAGAAGAGAAGGGGGCAGTACCCCTTAATCATAGAGAGAAGCATGTTCTCTCTTCTCCTAGCAACCAAAAGTTGTCCAAGCAACCCTGGCAAGCAACTGAGGACTTGCAAAGTACTGACCTCAATGACCTAGTGACCATATTTGCTAGAGTCCGTCCCCCGTTTGTGCTTAGCAACCCCAAAGCAGGCCCTAGCAGTACTGGTGAAGCTGAGGAAGAACTTAGGGAGGTGAATGCTGAGGGTGAAGACAAGGAGGAAGGAGAAAAGAAGGTGGAGGAGGAAGAGGTAAGGGTCCCTTGCTAATGAGTACCAGTTGCTAACTGGTGCCTCTAGTTGGCCAAAAAATAGTCAGTAACTGATGTAGTGAGGCTAAGGGTGAAAGAGTGGGTGTTTTTAATAGTTGTAAGAGAGGTGTGAGAGGACTAGGTAGTGATCCTTGTGCTAAGTTGGTAAGAGGCATCTGAATACCAGGTGTGCTAGCATCAAAGTCAAGTAGTTGAGGAAAGAGGTCTGGGATGTTGTCGATGGTAAGCTCAGTTGAGTAGTTGGCAAGCTCCTGTGCTAAGGTACAACGTGGTAAGGCTCCTAGCAATTGAGGAGTAAAAGGTGGTAGGTGAAAAGGAATAGTGGTGTCTGCCAACTGAATAAGAAGGCGGTGCTGGCCTTTCAGATGGGTTTCTGGTGGAATTCTGCCCTAAAGTCCCTTGTGGTGGATTCCTATTTAATGATGCCTGAAAGTTGCTAAGTATTGTCAAGGGTAAACAGTACCTAGCAGCTGTAATAATGCGTTGGGTGGTTGCTAATACAGTGTAGTAGCATTCCTTGAGACACTAAAATAAAAACCTTGAATTGAGCAATGAATTACAAATTATTTTAAATTCTAACTAGATAGTAACCGTATAGGTTATTTACAAAGCTAAGTGTGTACTTGTAGAGCTATATACAGGAGTTAAGTGTTGGTATAATGTAGATAAGGAAAGGATATGAAATGTCACAAATATTATTCCTTGGGACAGGTGTGACAGTGTGATGGGTCATTGCTGGAAGAGTCAGATCAATATTTAGTATTACTCTTCATTGTAATAAAGTCTACAAGTTTTGCTTCTTCGGTGGGAGTTGCTTTGTGCATGCATTGAATTTCTGTATTGATTCCTTTCCTTTTAGCCTGTGTTCAAGCATAGACTTCGAAACGTTGAATTGTTCTGCAATCTGTCAAATACTGGGCTTGGAGTCAGAGTCTGTCTGTCCTTACATGTATGCTGTGACAGCCTCAATCATTTGCCAAACAGTGTCTTGTCCTTTTTTGTACATGCTCAGAAAGAGCCTGACCAGTCATTAAGTATGCATGTATGGCCAAGAGAATTGGTCAGGGGATTGATGTCAACTAAAAGAAGCACATTGCCAAACACATTGTATCAACTGCCTGTCATGCTTGATAACTGCCAACATTGTCATCCTTGTAGAGACACCAATTTTGCTCAAATTGTTCATGTCTATAGGAATGTTCATTAGAGTGTATACTTTTAATCCCATATCACAGATCTGAGAGACCAAAGCTGAGCAAGATGAAAAGTTGCAAAAACAAAGTTGCAATGATGTCAAATTTGAAAAAATTGGTACTTTTACACCAATACTAGCTGAACCAGTCAACCAATGTCCCTCAAACTTGGGCAGCACTTAGATGGTATGTATATCCTATTTTGTTCTTAATATGGGCTCAATCTATGCTGGACTCCAGTTGCTAGACCAGCTTGTCCTAAGAAGGAGTTGTGTTTCAAGGAATGCTATTACACTGTATAAGAGAGTCTTAAGCAGGGTTCCAGAAGCCTAGTCGGTTAAGTATAAGTGAAGTTAAAGGGAAAATGTTGCTTAGCATGTGTAAATCTTGTTGCCTGCTGTAGGTGCAAGGTACTAGAGTACCAAAGTCGATAAGGACCTTGGTGACATAAACGTAGTCAAGAGGTGCCCGTATAGCACTGCAAAGTCAGTAGTCAGCAAGACTGAGTCGATAGCATAAAGCCAATAAAGCAGATAATCACTTGGCAACTTAGAGGAATTTAGAGTGCACAGACTTGTGATCTGAACTGTAGAGAGTAGAATTTGATGCTTCTAAGACAAAATATGTACAGTATTTATAGACACTAAGTTGCCATGTTAATTAAACTAAATGTTGCTAAGTAACAAATGGGGGCAAGAGTCTGACAAGAAGAATAGAGTGTGAAAACTGCTAATCCACGGCAACTGCCAAGTTGGCAAACGCTAACTCAACAATTTTGCACTGAAAGCAGCCAAATGCATAGTGACTATCCTGAGTGCTGAAACCATCAAAGGAGGCTGGTGTCGGTAGAGTTGCTAAGCGTTGGCAAGGAGTAAGCATTGCTAAGTGCTAAGCACCAGAGCTGAGGAAGTGATAGCAAGTTGATAGCTGTCGCTAAGTCACTAAATCCTTAATCTGATAATTGTCAGAGGACCAGTCTCTGGACCACGTCCAACCCTATTCCAAGCTTAGTCCAATAATACGCCTATTCCTGGCAGATCCAACTGGCCGCTCGGCCCACCCTTTCCCCTTCTGTCTTGTAATAGTCAGCCTTGATGAGTCATATGCCCAGACTTTACTCAGCATCAATTATTGTTAGTCATACTCCTTTACATACTGGGGCCCAATTAGTAAACAGTATTAGTAATAGCACAGCCACCAATGTAGTATATATAGGCAGCTTGTGAGATAGAATATCCCCAGGCTGAACAATAGCAGTGTTCTTCTGGCCTATCCACTGAACCGACCGTAAGCTTATCTAGCGCCGTCCAACCCTCTGTTAGCCTTGCTTGCCTCTTGCCCGCCTCTTGCCCGCCTCTGCGCTTGCTCGACTCTTGCTTGCCCCTTGCATTGCCAACTCTGTAGAAGGAGTTCCGCAGACATCAAGCGTTGCTCTTACAATAATGCACTGGTTATCTTTGATTGGTGAACTGCTGCCAAGCCCAAAGTCAGGTGATGTAGTCTTGTGCATTAGAGGTCAAGTGATGTGGTCCTGTGGTTGGCAAGTCTTGTGTAACCTGTGTCATCCCTTGTCGCCTCAGTGAGTAGCCAAACTGCTACTAACAAAAGTTACTCATTATAGCATTGCTGTGCTGAGCCTAGCTAGAGTCTTATCAGCAACACTCTGAAGTTGTTGAATGGGTGGTGATATGAATGGCCTGAGTGTACATCCACACAAAACCTGTTCATCAATTTTGGTGGTGATGGTGGTGATGACCACTGGGTCTGAGGTAGTGTGTCACGCCTCACCCCTGGGCCTGAGCCCTGGGCCCAGACCACCCCACACACTTCCTGGCAAACACCTCTTGCACAACCCCAACTCGGGACAAACTCCAAGATTACCCAACATGGCCATCACATTATACTCTGGCTGACCCTGACGCCTTCCCGGACATCACCAGTGGACCCCGGCGCTCCTGCACATCACCAACAATCCCCTAAGACCCCCGACATGACAGCACGGCAACCCATGCATCTCCCAACGCATCAGGCATCATCAGGCATCACTCAATGCATCATGCATGGCCCACGTCACCCAATGCATCATGCCATGCATCATGCATCACCTTGCGCAGTCAGTCCATGCATCATACATCGCAATGCATCATGCCTTGCCGTGCCCCCTTGTCGCGCCACATCACCTCTTGTGCGGCGCCATTGCGACTCCCAAAGCAGTGGCGCCACTACCATCCAACACCTGTGAGTCTCCTTTGTCCTCCTATATGTGCCGGGACGCCACCAGAGCCCTGGGAGTAGCCCTCAGACCCAGGGCCGGGACCCTGGACCTCCTCTTCATTGTGTAGTCAGTATATAAGTTCCACCGGTAGCACTCAGTACAGTAGTCTTGATATTGCCCACACTTCCTGGTTTTTCTCGTATCGCTCCGGTCTCGTATATTTGCCTCATACTTGTCTCTATCTCCATCGTCTCGTACTTGTCTCTACTCCTGTCTTCACTATCTCTTCCTCAATCTATTTGTTTTCTCCTGACTCCATCCACTCAGTTCTCTTTTGTTTCTTCCCATCAGTCTCCCGGTTTCCCAGGCCTTCAGCCTAATTGGCCCAGCTCCGCCAGAGCTCGGCTCCACAACCATTCAACCTTAAAACCTTGTCCACGCAATCATTCTTCGCACCCTTCCTGTGACACAGCTGCCAGTGCATCTGTAGCTCCACTGATTGTCCCGGAACCCCCTTGTCCACTCACTTGCTCCCGGCGCTAGCTCCCCACTCGCGTCCCACATCCTTCACCCCGGCGCACTTTGCCCAGCAAAACCTCAACCCCGGCGCACTCCCCCGTGCCCCGGTGTATCTCACCTACCCCAGTAGGACTCTGTTGTGTCCGTAACCCCTTGAGTCCGCTTCATAAGGCCTTGCCCAGATTTGCTGAGCCCCCGGGTCAGCAGAACCTGACATAGTGGACTTGAGATTTGTGCAAGTCTGACTTATATCATGTGCTTTTACAAAGCCTAGATTGGTGCCAAAGCATATGATTTGTGAGAGTATAGATACAAACTGCTAATTGAGGTACTCATGTAAGTAATGTAACCATGCTGTCTCATTTAGCATCAATGGAACAAGGAGCAAGGTTGTGGTGTTGTGGAGGGGTGTGTTTGTGTGTGGATCAGTGTTGGGGCAGGGAGGGAGAATTGGGATAGAAGTGTCAAGGAGGTCCAGAAATGAAAAACCAATAGACAGAGTGCCTTTGCCAGTAGGATGGTTAGGGCGAGCTGATGAGGGGAGGCAACAACTTGCCCCACCCAGTACCTAGTCTTTGTGCTGGTTCTTGCCATGATATGGTTTCCCACACATCAGACATGTATGTGGTCGCCTCAAGGACACGGCATGGCAGTGCATTTGCCATCATTGTACTTGTGACAGGGCTCATTGGGGTGGAGTGTGAGTAGGTGAGCCGGTTTTTGTTGGTTTGGACGGCAGAGCCTTGCAATGGGCATAGACATGTTTGAAGAAGAGATCATTGTCACAACAGCCCTACTGTGATTTCAGCGCGCTGGCAATTGAAGAACACTGAGTGGTAAGAGAAGACCGCCAGCCACTCATACTCTGCTATGAGCTCCAGAAGTTGCGTGTTGTATGCCCAGCATGTGTCCATAGCTGAAGCATCGTCAAAATATGTCTGCAGAGGAATATGAGCACCGAGACGGGGTCTTGTACTCCTTTGCCACATGGTGGCTTACTTCGAACTGGTTAGTGGCACTGTTGAAAGTATATGCTGTTTCTCTGTTGCAATTCATGGAGTCGAGCTTGTGGAGGTCTGCAGCCTTAAATTTGTGTGTGATGATGATGATCATGGCAAGGACGGCTGTTTCCACATCGTGGAAACGAGTATGGAGGGAAAGAGGGGCAGTGAACAATGCACTGTTTGCTCCTAATGCTGCGATTTGAGGCATGAACAAGCTGGGTGCAGCTGCTACTGGGTCTGCCAGGGCTGGAGTTGACATGGTGGGCTGCGTGTCAATTTTCGCAATGAGCTGTGTCATCAGCGAGTGGAGTTGTGCATGAGAGTTACGAATTTCTGCCACTTCTTTGGCCGAGAGGGCTGCGGGCTTGGTTGGCACGGGGGAAGAAGACATGATGCGAGAAGAACTAATGAAACGACTGTCTGGTGCTCTAGGAGGCACTGAGGATCTACTCATGCACTGGCTGGAGCAGGTAGTACTTAGATTAGACTGGTATCTGTGGGCGAGATCAAAAACGATGCGTGACGTATTGTGGGTGTCTAATCTAACGCGGCTGCGAGCGCAGTGTGAGACAATGTAGGTAAGTGAGAATGTATGATTTTACTTACCTGCGAGCGCAGTGTGAGACGATGTTGCCATTGCTGCGCTCGCAGATATATAAGGTGAGAATTACAATGAAAGGGTGGCCAGAGGGCAATGAGGGCCAAATGTGATGAGGTGACGAGGTGAAGGGGGTGCGGTGAATTAACCCCGGGCAACTCTCCTTCGCATTGCCCGCATCAACATAGAGAGCGAATACTTATGTGTTTGTGATTCCTAGATCTCGGACATGCGTGCTCGCAACGGCCCATACTAACTCGTACAAGATTGTCCCAATCTCCAGGCTGTCCATACACAGTGCAAAAAGGATGACAGAACGTCCAGGTCAAAATTGTCGCGAGGCAAGAAGGGAGCAAAAGCTGAGGTAACAGTTGATATTGCCAAGACCGAGACTATCAACGTGACCAAGGCTGCCTATGTCAATCTGCTGCTCACCATCCCCATCTGATGCACTATGGAATACAAACGCAGGGGCCACGTCTCATATGACACCGCACCACAAATGGTTCCTCCCAGAGTCCTTTATGCCATGGAGAGCAGTTGAACAAATCAATGTATCTTATTCAAGCCAGGTACTATTTATCGAAAGAGGCCGAAGGTTACGAATGAAAGTGTACAAATGTGGCGAGCAATATAAACATATCTAGCTCATACTTTGTGCGTACCACGTTGCTTGGCCAAGAGTATCCTCGTGACGAAAAAGAAGACGCTGCCGCAAAATATCATTGCCTAAGAAAGGAAATATTGATCAGCTTCAATGGCTTTCGCTTTCCCACCCAAATTCTGGGGTTAGACCAAAACAAATGAAAGCTTACACCTGAAAACGCAGCTGGCCTGGTCCAAACAAATTGGTTTGTCAATAAGGCCCCCTGTGCTGGGCTAGACCCAAGACAGCCAAAGCTTGCTATTGCCAGCGCAAGACCTGTACGCGCGCTGAGAATTCCGTTCATGAACCATTCAGGACATGCTCAACAGAGACTTGAATTTTGCCTACCCTGATTCTCGCGGACTGCGAGCCATCGAAGCAAAACCTGCAACACTTAACGAGAGTCCTGTATGGTCGCCTTCTTTTAGAAATCATGTGAGGTCTATCTAGGTGCTCAAACCTCACCGGCGCCAGAGAATAGGCCAAAGAGAATGCTGACAACTATTATGGTTGTTTTGTTATGTCTGTCCCAGTTTTTCATTAGTCTGTATAGGGCGACTGGTGAAGTCGAGCATACACTCCTAGTACGGCCCAAACGAGTGCCCCGGTGAAAATCGCACAGGGAGACTGTAGATTCCAAGGACCAAACCGATCTGCCAAATAGTTCCCGACAATGCGGCCGAGTGTACTGGCGGCATTGATTATCGCTAGCTTGAAGGAGAAAGAAATGTGGTCAGCGCGTCCCTGGGTAGAAGGAATGAATTGCCCTACAGAGTAGAAAGCGATGGTTTGATCTACCCCATGTTGAATGGCATATAGCTGAAGATAAAACACTGGCACGAGAGAAAAAAATCAGTCTAGTCAACTAGGAGGGAAAATTTTGTACAACCTGGGAAGTAGACACCAAAGAAGGAGAAAAGGCAGCTGGTAGGTTTTTTTCCGAGTCAGATCAGGTTGGTAGCTGGTTATTCACGCACCCAAGGATACTCATTATGTATGGAACATCAGACAAGAGGTTGAGAACGTTTGGTGGTGGTGCCTTTGCTCGGAGGTTATAGATGGCAGAATTGTTTCTCATAAGCCCATTCGCTATGACAAGACAACCCAAGACAAGATAGGCCGTTGCACGTACAGCCTTGGCAAATCCAATCTTGGCAATCAAGTTACTGACGA
>QLOM01017863.1:359-16448 GCA_003313785.1 Termitomyces sp. MG148 | reverse complement strand
CAGGGTTGTAGAGGTTGTTGAGCTGTACGTGGAGTATGAATTGGCGTTGGCCTGTCGAGTAGGTGCGACGGGTGCTCGCTGCAAGCCCATGCCAAAGGTAAAATGCGACGGTTTGGGGGTGGTGCCGGTTTTGCTGGTACCACCAAGCTGGAGGCGCTTTGAGCTCGGTTTCTGATTGAGCCAAGGGGCGATTGAGAACATGCGTTTAAAGGAGAAACGAGAGGCAGCATCAGCAATGCAATTGTCAGAGGAAGAGAGCCACTCAGAAGAGAAGGAAAAATCAAGTCTGCATGCTAGGGCAATCAAGTGACGGACGAGTTTCATTGCGGCTGCGGACCGAATCGATTTGTTCCGAATTGCGTTAAAGATGGCTTCGTTGTCGACGTGAAAGACAATGTGGCACCCTTTGAGCTCGTTGCCCCAGCAAAGAACAGCGTAGACCACTGCGAACATCTCTTTGACCTGGATGTGTGCACGCCGCAGGCGGCGAGGGCATCGGGCTGCAAACCAGTTCGTTCCAAAGTGTCCGCCAAGGCCCTTTTTACCGCTGGCGTCGGTGTAGATGTCGATGGTGTTGCGATTGGGGGAGATGAGGCGCACCCTGTTCCATGCCGGCGCTACAGTGCACCACCAGTCTATGTCGAGCCGCGCTGGCTTGGGGATGTGTCGTGTGGCAAAGGGAGAGGAGGGGAAGGTTGCGGCAAAGTCGTAGAGTGAGCGAATGAAAGTGCGTGCTGCTGGAATGACCTGTGATGCAAATTGAAGAAATCCTGTGAGTTCGTCTAAGTCGCGTCGTGTTGTCCGGCGGCGAGAGGCCCATGCGGAAGTGAGGTTGCGAAGGTATTCGAGCTTTTCCTGTGGAAGGCGAACCTCCATTGCGATGGAGTCAAGTTCCAGGCCTAGAAATTCAATCTCCGTGCTTGGGCCTATGATCTTTGCAGGTTGGAAGGTAAGCCCCAGTTGTTTGCCTAGTTCAAGTGCCCATGACAGGGATCTGTGGACGAGCGCGGAGGGAGAAGATGGCGAGAATATTGCAAGGAAGTCATCAAGGTAGTGGCGTATGCGTGCCGGCACATTGCGCTGCAGGATCCAATGTAGAGCTTCTGCGAAGAGGTTGAAAATATAAGGGGCAGAACGGGCACCGAAAGCAAGGACAATATCGTAGTAAAAGTTTCCTAGCCACTCGAAGCCTAGGAGTGGCCAGTCAGCGTGGCGCACGGGTATGTGGCGAAATGCAGACTCTAGATCAAGCTTGAGCATCAGTGAGCCTGGCCCTGATGCGACGAGGTCGCGTATTGCAAGATCCACCATGTCGTAGTCGATTGAGGCTTCTGTGTCAGGTATTCCGTCGTTTACGGAAGTTCTCTCTGGCCAGGAAAGGTGGTGGATGCGGCGTAGTTTGGAAGATCGCTTGCGTGTTACAGCCCCAATGGGTGACGCACGAAAGTTGACGAACGGTGGCGAATTGAACGGGCCATGAGTTCGCCCATTGGCTACCTGCATGGCGATGTCGGCAGAGAGTGTTGCAACCACCGACGGATCCGAGGTTGCAGACTTAAGGTTGGTGCAGCGTTGACTAATAGTGCGATCACCCGAGAAGCCTAGACTGGCACCAAAACGTATTATTTGGGATAGTGTAGATACAAGATGTCAATCAGGGTAGTCACGTAAGTAATGCAGCCATGCGTCTTCATTAAGTGATGAGGCTATGCGAGGTAGGGAAGAGGTGTTGAGGAGGGGTGCATTGATACAAGGATTACAGTTGGGGCGAGCTGGGGGGATGGGGATGAGCGAGTCGAGAGGTTTGAGATAAGAATAGCCAGGAGACAAAGTGCCAGAGCCCATCGGGGGGCTGGGGCAAGCCACTGTAGTGGGAGGGCGACGACTCGCCCTGCTGAATAGCTAATCTTTGTGTTGGATCTTGCTGTGGTCGGGTTTGCCACAGGTAGAGCAGGTGTGCGGGCAGCCCCAAGGACACGGGTTAGTCATGCATTTGCCATCATTGTACTTTCGGCATGGTTCGTTGGGGTTGGACAGTGTGCGTGCGGCCAAGCCTGGTTTAGAGTTTTTCGACGGCTGCAGTTTACGGTGGGCGTAGATGTGTTTGGAGAGGAGATTGTTGTCACGACGACCCCACTGGGTATAGTCGCCAGCCGCCATCTCGGCGCGGTGACAATTAAAGAAATGGTAAGCAAAGACTGCTGACCATTCATACTTGGCTACGAGCTCCAGAAGCTGCTCCGCGTAAGCCCAGAAAGTCTCCGTGGCTGAGGCATCATTGACGTGGAAGGAAAGAATTTGAAAATATGTTTGGAGGGGGATGAGAACCGAGAAGGGGGTCTTGTACTCCCTAGCGGCGCGGTGGCTGATTTTGAACTGGTTCGTCTGCCCGTTGAACGTGTAGGCCGTTTCCCTATTGCGATTCATTGGGTCGAGCTTGTGGAGGTCCGCAGCCTTAAACTCGTGCGTGATGATTGCCGCAAGCACCGACGTGTCGACGTCGGGGAAACAGGTGCGAAGGGAGAGAGGGGCGGCAAATGACGCACCGTTTACTCCTACTGCCACGATCGGGGGCACGAAAGAGCCTAGAACTGGCTGAGAGAGTGGAGCCTGGGGGGCTGTAGCAGGCGAAGGGGCTGGCTGAGCGTCAACTTTGGCGATGAGCTGCGTTAGCAGTGACTGAAGTTGCGCGTGAGAGTTTCTGATCTCAGCCACTTCTTCGGCCGAGAGTGCCGTGGCTTCGGGTGATGCAGGGGGGGGATTCATGGCGTGGGTAGATGCAGTGATGAAGCGGCCGTCCAGAGCTCTAGGAGGCAGAGAGGAGTTTCGCATGCACTCGTGGGGCAAGCAAGAGGTAGATTAGTTCGTGGATCTACACGAGATCTAAAACGACGCGTGACGTATTGTGGGCGTTCTAATCTACCGAGTCTGCGAGCACAGTGTGAGACGATGTAAGTAATATAATGAAAAGGACTTGCCT
This sequence comes from Termitomyces sp. MG148, assembly GCA_003313785.1. Taxonomy (NCBI): domain Eukaryota; kingdom Fungi; phylum Basidiomycota; class Agaricomycetes; order Agaricales; family Lyophyllaceae; genus Termitomyces; species Termitomyces sp. MG148. Next base: position 13,468 of record QLOM01017863.1, on the reverse strand, counting down.
GCGAGCGCAGTGTGAGACAATGTGGTCAACGTAACCGCGTTCGCAGGCATATATGTGAAAGAGAAACAATGGGAGATCAAATAAAGAGAATGGCCAGGATGTGATATGTGAGAGGGTGCGGTGATCAGTCTTGGCCCGAATTAACCCCAGGCAATCCATCACATTGCCCGGATCACTAATGAACCAGAGTACACAATTATATCGTCAAGGTATACATCCACAAACCTCCCCAAGTAGGCAGAAAACAAATAATTCATTAATGCCTGGTAAGTGGCGGGAGTGTTGCAGTCACCTTGTTGTACTATGTGACTGACAATGTTCCCGTCAGGAGTGGTTATGGTACTCCGAGACACATGTTTGGGTATTATTCTAATCTGTTTGTACGTGTCCTATCCATCAATGATCGATCAGTATTGAGCCTGAGCAGCTCATCGTAGTATTCCTTCAATTTCTGGCAAAGGAGAGGACTTCTTAATAGTGTTGGCGTTACGAGCGCATAAGTCACTCACTATTTGTAGTCTTATTGGCTCCCCCAGAGATCCCGGTTTCTTTAGAAACATCATGGGTATGGCATTTCCTGCTGTTGTTACTTCCCAATGACCTGTTTTGATATATGTGGCCCGCTTTTCATCCCATTGAGGTTTCAGAGCCTCTGGGCACCGTGAAGGTCGCCATGGATATATTTTGTTTTTGTCTATCAAAGGGATTTCATGATTGATGGCCCGTAAGGGGGGGAGGGGTGTTTCCGCTGCCAATCGGAATAGGGGAGCTGCGTATGTCATCAACTCTTTTCAAACCTCTTCCAGGTTATCTTCATATAGGTCTATAGCCCAGGTGGCCAGTTGTGAGACCCCCACGCCTCCCTCCAGAGGAAGAGAGGTCAAGCTTCCTATTATAACCTAGCTGGGTTTAGCCCAAACGTGACTTGGTGTTGGAAGATCCAGGGAGTTCCTAAGATAAAATCATATCCATTTAAGTTCATTATGTCAAAGTACTGGTCTTCATTAATCTATTGATATTCCAGTTTGACAGTGGTCCCAAAATTGACCTTGGACCAAGACCCTTGGACCGCTAATTGTACTGGGATTGCAGAGGTTAGTTTCTGCCTTGGTACATGGAGCTGCTCAGCCACTGTGCTTGACATGAAGTCTCCTAAGGAACCAGAATCAATCAATGCTCATACTGGGTGCCCATTGACTTTGGCAACTATTACCAAGGGTTTAAGGATGTGCCGGGGTTCGATCCGCTGTCTGATGTTGTGCCGAACTAGCGCGGGGTAAGTTCCAGGTAGCACTTGTTGGCCGTTTAATTCTAATTCATTTATGACTTCCTCATCACCTTCCAGGACTGCGCCGTGGTTGAGTACTAACCATTCAGGTCCCTGTCCAGGACCAAAACTGCTGGTTCCCCATGGCCAGTCTGCAAGCTCTGGGGCAAATTCAGGTGTCTGATTAACCTTGGTTTCATACCACCCTACCAGGTCAAACATGGGGTCATGCAAACTACCGTACTCAGCCCTAACTTGTTTTCTTAGTGCTATGTCATTTATTTCATAGTAATTTCCTCCTCACTCATGCCGGAAATAGATTCAAAATTGATTCCCAACAATTGGTTGAGATTTGAGATTACTATTTGAGTAGGGAGTGCCCAACTCCAGTACTTGGGCCACGTTCCAGGCCCAGACATCACCTATCATAGTGGTTTTGTACCATTCAATCCTTGTTACCCCTTTACCAGTCATTAACGCACAGTGATTGGTGTACCAGAATCCTACCTCGTATTCTTCCCTGGCAAGGTCATCAATGGAGACAATGAAGTTGGTGCCTAGTACCTAATCCCATAGTGTCATTTTGTGATCACTGATGTCATATGCCACAAACCGCTTTTCCCGGTACTGAAGACAGTTTGCCGGATCTCCGGGATAGGGTTGCATGGACTCTAGTAGGTATTCAATTTTTTGTGCAGTAGCACTTCCGACTGATTCAGGTCTCCTCCATATTTGCTCTTCTTGCTTTAAGAGTTCCAACTTTACTTCCACGTTGTGCACATGGAAGGGATACTCGGATGTTTTTCTGCCAAGGTCTATTACTGGGCCCAATTGCACTTGTTCCAGTTGGCTATCCTAGTCTTGGTAAACGTATGCATGCCCTGAGTCATCCTCTAACCGGGAGCCTGGAGGGTTGATAGGTGAGGGATCATCTGTCTCTTCATCTGATTCGGACGTAGGAAGGAGCATGGCTCCTATAGATAATTCTTGTATGGTAGGTCCTACCATTTCATTGCAAAGGTCATCTATTGATTGCAAAGCCATTCAAATGCTGTTGGTATCAAAGATTGACGTGCGGTAGTTGCGTACTCAGTTGGTCACCTAGACAAACGTAGTGCAACTCAGTATCGTGTACGTCAATGCGGTACGAACTGTATTGTTATTACCTAGACAAACGTAGTGCAACTGAATATCTAATGTAAGTAAAGAAATATAATGAATAGCTAAAATACACACCTCAGTATCGTGTACGTCAATGCGGTACGAACTGAGGTGTGGCAAATAAAAGTAAAACATATCAAGGCGGCGCAGCCGTACCCACGTGACACAAGTCCCCAATCGCCCAGTATACTGTCAAAGGGCGGTCATCCTTTAACAGTTGGATCTCATGCCTGGGGGGTGCCCTGAGTTAGTGGTTGCCGTTTGACTCCTCATGCAATTCTGAGCAAAGTGCCCTGACTCTCCACAATTGAAGCACCGGTTATCTGTTACATGTTCCTCTCCCTGCTTTTCATTGGGACCAAGGGTGCGTCGAGTCGACTTGCTATATCCAGTCTTGGTGCCAGAGAATCTAGGATTCCTTGGGTGTCCTTGTACCGAAGAATATCCAGGAGTATTGTTGGTTTTCCTTCCAATTGAAAACGTCTGATCTGAAGTCCGGTGGTGGGTGGGGCAGTCCCGGTCCTTGGCTACTGGTGAGTAGTTCTTTGATCTCTCATCTTGAGAAGAATGAGTTTTACGGGCCCTACTGTTGGGTGAGTTCTCATTACATGCTTCATCCAGCTCTACATTTTCAGCTCGCTCCAAGAACTTGGCCTTATACACCACATCGTGCCATCAGGCAATCTCAGGGTCTATCCCAGAGCAGTATAGACCTCTTTGAATAGAAGGTTTGAATCCGTTGAACAATTTTACGACCTTTTCTCGCTTGCTAATAGATCCCACATAGATGAATAGTTCTTCTAATTCAGCAACGTACACACGTACAGAGAGATGTTTCCCCTGACCAAAATCCCAGAGCTTGTTATGCTGTCGATTCCTGAAGTCTACCGGAAAGCATTCATTGAATAGTTTCTTGAAGAACTCTTCCACATTCCATCTGTTTGGTCGTCTCAACACTTCTTGTGAATAGAATACCCAGGCCCTTCCCAAAAGGAAGCTAGAGACTACCGTAATATGGCGTTCTCGCTCAACGTGCCCATCAGTTAAATATGTGGAACATATTGCATAAATTTCTGTATGTTGGCAATACCATTGTACCTTTCAGGGGGAATAGGTTTAATTAAGGAGGGATAATTATTCTTGGCACAAGTCGAGGAGTTTTCTTGCCTCTTCCCACCCTTGCTACTCCTCTGCTTAGTTACTTCACGAGTCGTGACCTTCTTACGGGGTTTTCCAGTATTCTTATGTCGGGTACCCTTGTCCAAAGAGGATTCGTCTAGACTGGACTGGTCCCCATCCATTGAGTCTTCATATACGTTGTTTTTGTCTAGGGATGAGTCCAAGTCCAATGGATTATCATGTCTTGGGCTGATCTCATTAAACAGTTTCCCTAAGGCACTTTCTTTCTCTATTTGTCATAAGGGATGAAGTATCCCACTACCTCTTCCTTCAAGATGTCTGTGAGGCTTTGCCCAGTTGCAATGATCAAGAATATCCTTCATTCTATCTTCAAATTCAGGTGACCTTTGAGTCTTTGGTTTCTTAGTAAACTGCCTTCTACCGTTCTCAGATTGTGATAACTCTGAGTCACTATTTTCATTTTGGTCGATGGTTACCCGGTGCTTACCTGGCTCAGGTTGTTGTGTCTGAGTTTCCAGAGCCACGTTTTCTTTGGAGGGCTGCGGGTTGTTCATCCCATCCTTCACCCTTCCTTCCATTCGAAGGTTACTTAATTTTGTAAAGCGATTTTTGTGACGACCGTTACCGATATTACTTACTTTTGTTACCTTGTGATTTCCTTCATCCTATCCGTTCTCCGGCTATCTCAATACCCGTCCATATATAAAGTACATACTTGTGGATATCCGGTAGATTTTGGCAATTTAGGACTTACACCAGTTCTATCGATTGACTAAGTCTCTAGTGTGATGGACACTGTGACTACTTGCTGTCCTCACATATTTTGAACTTCTCAAAAGTCCTACTAGCTTTACAAAAAACTCTCAACTCTCGTGTACCGGTTCCTCCCACAGTCTGATCAACTGCGGACTACCAACACTGTGAGTCAATCCCAAAAACTCAAGTACTGACAACTATGCATACTAGATACTCCCTCCAAAACCAGCCATCAGGGACGGCCCGATGACTCAGTCCCATGGCTATCCGTAACTCTGGACCGCTCAGACAACCTGGAGTGAAGGAGGAGATGGGTACCAAGGTGACGGATGCCGCACCTCGCCCTGGACCTCCCGTGTGTGCTGATACCACCGCGATGCCCACTGAAATGGATGTGGATGACGCCGAGCTGAAGGCTGGTGGAAAAGATGATCCCCCCATGGACATCGAACCTGTAGACTCTGACAAGACAGGCTTAGAGTCAGATGGTGATGACCATCGCTATGTATCTACCCTAGAACCCGATGGGTTAATAGAACAATTAAGTAATGACCCTACAGTTACTGAGGTACCGAGATCTAAAGTACCTAATTTAAGCTTGCAAGATGATGAGCAGCTACACCTAGACATCAAAAGTGCACGTAAAAACATGACTTGGGAAGAACGAGAACAAGTAGATAAAAGAATGGACAGAGTTTCATTCTTATATGAACAGGAAGATCCTAGAGACAAAAGGAAAAGTATCGACCCAAGGAACTGGGGAGATATTGACCTGAGCGAAACTGAGATGAACCCTCAGATCCAATGCGAGATGTTCATGGAACACGGGGGCCATCAAAGCCAAGAACATTTGCCTCGCAAAGCAGAAATCACCGACTCCCCTCATGAATATGAGAACAACGTTGAGGGAGAGGAGCCTCCAGAGAGGGAAAGAAAGGACATCGCAGAGCAGTATGAATTGTCTCACAAAGAGGTAATAGACTACCTTAAGAATAAAATGAAGTTAGCATGCAAGATGGGGAGACTCCGCCAGATGAAAAGATCTGCTCGCCTGAGACAAAAAGAACGCAGGGGGTCGGAACCTATATCCCACAAACTGGAAACCTTGATTAACAAGATAGTGGAAGGCTCTAGAAACAAACATAAGTACAAGCCTAGGCCAGGGCTCAATAATCACCGATACAAGGATAATGCAGCGACTAAGCCAATCACCCAAGTTAGCGTGGGGAGTGCCCTGGGACGAGCGTTTGATTGATTGGGAAAGCGCCAACGCCACACTGACCCAGATTGGGGACCAGAGTCGTCCGACTTGTCAACCGACAGCAAATCAGACTCTGACCTGAGTTCAGGATACGATTCGGACTCTGACGAATCCGATACTTCCAATGACTTGGAGATAAGGTCATCATCTCGCCGTCGGAGAAGATGTTGATCCCGCCAATCTAAGCACAAGCAATCGCAACGACAACAATCTAAGAGCAAGCACTCACAACAACAAACCACAATAAAGCCAACCCCTCCTGAAAAGTACAATGGGAGAGTTGACATTCACGTGTTCCATAAGTTTTTAACGCATGGGACTGCATATGTGAAGTATGGCTATGTTGAAAAAAGACGTCAGGTCATGGTCCTGTCTGAGTTCCTGACGGGCAAAGCATATACCTTTTACACCCGTTCAGTGTCCATGAACCCTGAAAGTTGGTCCATCAGGAGATTCTTTGTAGAACTCTTCAATTACTGCTTTTCCATTGATTTTAGGAACCAGCAGAGGGAAAAACTAAATAATTTTAGCCAGGGACATAAATCGGTTCGAGAATACGTAGCTGATTTGGATGAACTTTTCACCATAGTGGATGCTGATAGTGTTCGTGCTCGAGTGGTCAAGCTATTCAATGGGCTTTGGCCCTTGCTCTGCAAGGCATTGCTCCAAAAACATATGAATCTGGAATACACTTCCTGGAAGGAGATGGTACAGGAAGCTGAATACCAGGAAATGGCTGACAATGTGGACTTACGAGAGCATAACGTAAATAGTCGTGTAAATCACAACCCACGCCATCACAATCAGACCTTCCCAAACTCTGGAAATTTGAAACAAAATTACGGGTACAATGGGTCCAAGAATGCACAGTCGTTCATGGGATGAAAGACCAACACCACCCTGGGATCACAGGCGCATCCAAAGGGGAGAGGCGGCACTTATCAAAGCAGGCCAATAGCCAGCTCTACAAGCCGTGGACCTAAGCAGAATAATCAAACACATGGTTGCCCTCTTAGCAGCGAAGAAAAAGAAGAACTTAGAAACTCCAATAAGTGTTTCCTGTGTAAACAAGAGGGACACTTTGCTCGGAACTGTCCTTCAAAGGGCCGAGCCAAATCCCACCATGGTAAACCTCCGGGAGTAAGCACCTTCGGGATTCATGTAGATCTTGAGCAGACCAAGCAGTTCAGAAGGGACAGCATTGGGGAAATAAAAGAGCTATCTGTAGGAATGATATGGAGGACTCATTTACCTCCAAAAGACTGCCTTTACAATAAGGAATATGACAGCAACGGAGATACCATCCCCGATCTGCAATCCATATCTGATTCTGACTCTGAGGAGTTGTATGGGAAATTGTTGGACTGTGATGATCCACTGCTTGACAAAGGCAAGATACTGGTAGCGCCTCCGATGGCATTCAAGGAAAGCTTTGGGTTTCCTGTAGAAAATGCAGATGAGAAACTGTATTTGCTAGATATAATCTCCAAACGAATGCGCCTTGGAGATGCGGTTGGTAACAAACTCGAAGAAATGCTAGAGATTATGCAACCGTACCTGGGAGATCCAGCTAATGTACTGCAGTTCAAGAAGCGGCAATTTATAGTAACCGCTATATCCCATAATGAACTACTGGTCCACGATAGTGTACTAGATCTCTTTGAGGTGTTGCCCCGATCTGCAGCTATGCAAATGAATTTTGCAATTGGTAACTGGTATGCTACCATACGTCATTAAAACCAGAGTGGCCTATAACAAAAGATCATTCTATCAGACATGTTTGAGAGCCAATGTCTATGGATGGAATGCTAAGAAAATCTCAGAACAAGGAGCACCGTATCCTTGGGATGGACCCGACCAGTCATTGTATCAACGGTTCAAGGTAATTCAGGATGGTACGACTTACCAGATCTATGACCGCCATAATGGATTCTCTGTATCCATTAACCAGTGCCACCTCCGTAATGAGAAATTCGACCTAGCTAACTGGTATAATAAGCAACTCTTAAGGGCTTTCAATGATAAGGCTGGATCTCACCTTAGCAACACTGTAGAATCTACTCAACGCCCTGCCAGTTGAGATACTAAAAACTTGGATCAGCTTTGCACACTGGAGCTCAACGGTCAACAAGTACCTATGGGAACTTATCCTTCTATCCAACGTAATGCCGCATATGTGAAAGACCCCTCACATAGAGTACCAAAGCCCTTGGTAGTGGTAGTGCATATCAACGGACATCCAGCTAGGCACTAATTGATTTGGAATCCCTCGGTGACTTTATATCGAGTACATTAGCCCAACAGCTGAATATAAAAAGGAAAGAGCTAAAATCCCCAGTACCTTTGCAATTGGCAGTGCAAGGGTCTAGATCTAGAATAAACTATGGCGCAATAGCCAATTTTCAATACTAGTCAATTTCGGAAGAGCCATACTTTGATATTATTAACCTCTCAGGCTATGATCTAATTCTGGGGACCCCATTCCTATTCCAGCACCAGGTCACATTCAGGCTCCATCCTTCAAATGTAATTATAGGATCAGCTCAATCGCTCCCATTAGAAGGAAAGGGAGTAACTCAGCTTGCGTCGCGATCCATGAAACTGTATGAAGAAAACTTAGAAACCATACGAGAGGAGCTCCGTCAGCATGCCGCACCCATCTGTAAATCGGCAAGTGACACACCACTACCTCCACTACGAGCAATTAATCATACTATTGATTTGATTGATCCTGGTAGAACCTACCTGTGGTGTCCATCCCGCTGCCCCAAGGCCATGAGGGAGCAATGGATCGAGAAAAGGGATGCGTACATTCGGAACGGACAGTGGAAAATCACCAGCAGTTGGAACACTGTTCCTATGATGCTCATACCCAAGCCTTCCAAATCTGGAGGACTGCCATGGTTGCGCACTGTGTTTGATCTTCGGGCACAAAATGCCAACACCATGAAACGGTCATCCCCACTACCAGATATAGATGGCATTCTTCAGAGGGTAGCCAAAGGTCGGTATTGGTCCATCTTGGATGGAAAGGATGCCTATGAACAAATTCGTATAGTTCCAGACCATGTCGAGCGAACCGCTATGACAATGCCAGATGGAAATATGGTCAGTAACGTGGTGCAGCAAGGGGACTGCAATGCACCTGCAACCTATCAAGCCCTCATGAACCATATCTTTTCAGCCTATATAGGTCGATTCTTAGATGTCTATCTAGACGACATAATTATATATTCTGAGACATTTGAAGACCACATAAAACACATAAAAATAGTGATTGACATCCTACATTGAGAAAAGTTATACTTGTTACAGTTTCTGTGCCAAGAAATGAGAGTACTTGGCCAAATAGTGGATGACAATGGCATCTGTATGGATCCTGATAAGGTTGATGCAATTGCCAAGTGGAAAACGCCCACCAATCAAGACCTGTTGAAAGGCTTCTTGGGTGCTGCAGGATATCTTGCAGATGATATCAATTGGGTCCAAATACCAATGGGAATTCTTCACAACCTGACTGGAGATACCGTACCATTCTGTTGGGAATACACCCATCAGCGTGCCTTCAAAGATATCAAACGATTGGCTGTACAATGTCGAGATCACCACAGAAAACCCCTGGAATATGGACCAGACAAACCACCTATTCACATAGTCACTGATGGATGTGTAACCGGAATAGCTGGAGTTGTGAGTCAGGGTGATAATTGGCGCACCGCAAAAGTAGCAGCCTTTTACTTAGCAAAGTTAAACTCAACACAACAGAACTACCCAGTCCATGAGATCGAAATGCTAGCTAGTGTAGAAACCATGCTAAGGCACCGAGATATATTACAAGGAGTAAAATTTACCTGGTACACCGACCACAAAGGCTTGGTACACCTTCTAAAACAAAAGAATTTGTCGGGAAGGCAAGCCCAATGGTTAGAAAAAATATCTGAATTTGATTTTGAGGTAACTTACGTACCTGGAGCGGAAAACATACTATCTGATTCTTTGTCACGGCTATATGCTTATGATGAGCCAGGAACAGTAAGGGCCTGGAGTGAGTATACATACCATGATGTAATCAACAATGACTCTCTCGTAACTCAGCTCATCTCAGCTCCACTCCTGGTGGGATTGGAGGGCAAGAATGGATGCATGTTAACCTTGAGCTCTGCTAAGATAGCGGAGACAGAGGTAGCCTTGGAGAGGCATGACTCTGATACACCTCCCGATAAAAACAATCAGGTACCAATCATGACATCAGAATTGGACAGTGGCGCAAAGCCAAAAAGGGGGTACAGATGTAAAGTTGTACCACCAGCTGAAACAGAGTGTCCAGAAACATCAAAGGAGTTTGCATCACAAATGGCTAAACATTTTGTACTGAAAAGACCTCAGCAACGAAAGGAGGGCAAGGGTGGAGTGCATAAGAAACTCACCATCAAGATTCCAGCACGTAAGCGCAATAACAAACCTGCGGATAGTTCATCCACCGAAAAACCCGACAGAAAAAAGGAGGTTAACGCCGAACAGGAAAGGGACCAAAAGTTATCAGAAGATTCCATGAAATTACAGCATCTGGTGGGACCCATGGAACCCATATCTCTGCTTGAACTATTGGCTGGAGGGTGGGAGTCCATAGATCTAATCACAAGCATTTGTGATAAGTACCTGGAAGACAAAGATTTAGCTCCTATAGTGGAGAAGCCACGAGAGTTCAGGAATTTCGAATACACGAAGGACAAATTGCTGTACCTTAACAAGGGCAGCAGTCGACTATTGTGTATCCCATTTACTCTAGTAGCTGGTTGAAGTATCCGTGAAATAATTATATCCAAGGCTCACTCAATATGAGCCCACTTGGAAGCACGAAAGACATTGATTTATCTGCGTGACCATGTCTGGTGGAAAAGCATGAGCAGTGATGTACAATCATACTGTGAATCTTGCATTACCTGCACACAAACTAAGCCAAATAACCACAAGCCATATGGCCTGTTGGTACCTCTACCTGTACCGACTCTACCATGGGAGGTAATTGGTATTGACTTTGTAGGCCCTTTGCCTGAGTCAAAGGACCGGAATGCTACATATGACTCGCTTACAGTGATAATAGACCATCTAACCAGCATGGTACATCTAGTGCCAGGGAGAACCAATTATACTGCAAGGAACGTCGCAGAGCTTGTGTTTGCAGAAGTATATAAGCTACATGGGCTGCCAAAAGCAATAGTCAGCAATCGAGACTCTTATTTTACTAGCATTTTTTGGTCTCACCTACATAGCCTAATAGACACGCAATTAAAAATGTCCAGTTCTTATCACCCTGAAACTGATGGGGCTACTGAGCGGGCAAACCGAACTGTAATACAGATGTTAAGGCAATGTATTAGCCCTAACCAAAGGGATTGGGTATCTAAACTACCTGGAATTGAGTTCGCCATTAACAATGCCAGATCTGAAACTACAGGCTACTCACCATTTTTTCTGAACTACGGACACTTACCCCGTACAATGGTCTGGAACTCTGCATCCAAAACTGAATACCCTGGCGTGCGAGTCTTTGCACAAAGGATGAAATCAGCCATCATGGCTGCCCACAATAGTATTCTGGCAGCACGAGTTAAGCAAACTCGCAATGCTAACCATGAACGAGCACCTGCCCCCTTTGAAGAAGGAGATTTTGTGTATGTCTCCACTGAGAATATGGCGTTTCCTAAGTGAATGACACGTAAACTGATACCTAAGTTTGTGGGTCCCTATTTGATTCTAAAGGATTTTGGTAATCACTCATTTAGGGTGCAACTTCCCTCCCATATGCGAAAGTGTGGAATTCATAATAGTTTCCACTCATCACTCTTACGGATACATCATCCCAATGATGACAGGAGGTTCCCTGGCCGACTATTCTCTCAAATAGTATCAGAAGTGGAAGCAGAGCACGAGGATGAATGGGCTGCTGATAAGATAGTAAGCCATGCCGGTATAAAGGACCAAGCAATTTTTGAGGTCTTATGGCGCGCTGGAGATAAAACCTGGTTACCTTATGATCAGGTCCTTGAACTTGGACTGATTCCTGCTTATCTTGATGCTCAGGGTGCAGAATCTATATCCAAGCTCACTCGGAGAACAGGCACGCCACTGGTAGACAATCCTCAGGTGTTTCTGGGGTCCCTGTTGGTGGAAACCCTATATAATGACTCTATAATCCAACTGCATCCCCAACAGCCTCCAATCATCTCCGGCCCTTGACTCACTTCCATCTCTGCCATGTCTTACCACCCCAAGAACCACTACATTCCTCACCCTCTTCTCGCTTCTAGGCCCGATGGCTTCATTCAACTTACCTCAGTAACCCCCAACCTCATCATTCATCCTGCCCAGCTTCTAAAGTTCCTTGACTATGACACTGACGTGCGCTGTCGTAACATTTCAGTTGATACCATTGAGCCTTGCAGATACGACGCCTTTGCCGTGGCGTACAACAGCTCAAAAGGGGATAACCCTTGCGAATTCATTCGCCGCGATGCTGAATCCGGAATCTTCAACTACGACAGCTATCCCATTCCCCCTTCCATCCTCACTTTTCCCTTCATCGACAACCACTACAGCGAGCTCCGTGCATTCAACCTCCTTAAGCCTAACGGTGACGTAAACACTGACGCTTGGGCCAGCATGAAGAACGCCCTCCTCCGCCCGCATCGCAAAGCCATACGTAACCAGGCTCGCTCTGATAGTCGTCATGAACAGAAGGAGTTTAAGAGGCGCCGTCATGAGGACGCTTCGTTTGTGCAGCTCAGCGGTACCCCCTTTCCCGGCGGTCCTCCCCCCGGCAAAAAACGCACCCTTCAAGAATCTTTGATACCCGGTGCATCCGGACCTGCTGTTGATAACGGAGAGATGACCATCGAGGAGTTCTTGGCTGAGACCGCCCTCTAACCACCTTCATCTCTACCCGACATTCCGTCTTCAAACTATTACTAAACGATTTATTCTATCTATGGTGCCGTGCTCAACTTGCAACTCAAAAAACCCCATTCATTCTGGTTCTTACACTCGGAGTTCAACCTTCCTTTGTCTCGTTCCTTTTTGCATCTTCGTCATTTACTAAACAAAAGAGGGTCATTTGCAACTATCACTACTTATGTATCCCTCACCCGGTTCTCGATACATGGAGGGCGTATGTGACAACCGTTACCGATATTACTTACTTTCGTTACCTTGTGATTTCCTTCATCCTATCCGTTCTCCGGCTATCTCAATACCCGTCCATATATAAAGTACGTACTTGTGGATATCCGGTAGATTTTGGCAATTTAGGACTTACACCAGTTCTATCGATTGACTAAGTCTCTAGTGTGACGGACACCGTGACTACTCGCTGTCCTCACAATTTTCTACCCGAGTCCTTTCTGCTGGTGTCATCTTACTACGGGCTAGTTCTATTACTCGTGCCCTTTCAGGGCTTAGTTCTCTGTCAGACATCAGATCTTCGGTACCCCTTGCTCTTCTTTCAGGCGGATCAGGTACCAGTGT